>JAUIMM010000046.1:4892500-5200858 GCA_031769625.1 Taudactylus pleione | reverse complement strand
TGTTATCTGCATATTTTCAAGAGATTTTAAAACAGACCTGGTCGCCCCTGTGTCTACTAGGAAGGAACGTTCAGTACCAGCTACATTAACCTTTATTACCGGCTCTTCCCTAGTATCTCCCATTATCCTGACTGCCTGCAGACTACAGGTATGACCTAACCCCTATAGTTGGCAATCTTCCCCCAGCAAGGCATTTGCAGCAACTATGTGGGCAGGATTTATCTGGTAGTTTTTATGGTTACGAGATGCATCAATATGTTGCTGCATGTGGGATTCCTGAATTATGACTCTACAGTCCTTCCTAAAGTGTCCTACTTGGTTACAGTTAAAACATTTCTTAGCTGATCTGTTGGGGAAATTTTGTTGAAGTCCGGGAGGAGGGGATTTTGGGTGTGGGTATGATGGTTTTGGGTGTGTGTGCTGTATAGTGGGGATGTAATTGGGTAGGATAGCTTATGGAGGATATGTGTGTGCTGTATAGAGGGGATGTAATTGGGTAGGATAGTTTATGGAGAATATGTGTGTGCTGTATAGAGGGGATGTAATTGGGTAGGATAGCTTATGGAGGATATGTGTGTGCTGTATAGAGGGGATGTAATAGGGTAGGAATAGATTATGGAGGATATGTATGTGCTGTATAGAGGGGATGTAATTGGGTAGGATAGCTTATGGAGGAAGTGTGGGGTGTATAGAAGGGATGTAATTGGGTAGGATAGCTTATGGAGGATATGTGTGGGCTGTAGAGAGGGGATGTAATTGGGTACGATAGCTTATGGAGGATAAGTGTGTGCTGTATAGTGGGAATGTAATTTGGTAGGATATCTTAAGGAGGATATGTGTGTGCTGTATAGTGGGGATGTAATTGGGTAGGATAGCTTATGGAGGATATGTGTGTGCTGTATAGAGGGGATGTAATTGGGTAGGATAGCTTATGGAGGATATGTGTGTGCTGTATAGAGGGGATATAATTGGGTAGGATAGATTATGGAGGATATGTGTGTGCTGTATAGAGGGGATGTAATTGGGTAGGACAGATTATGGAGGATATGTGTGTGCTGTATAGAGGGGATGTAATTGGGTAGGATAGATTATGGAGGATATGTGTGTGCTGTATAGTGGGTATGTAATTACGTAGGATAGCTTATGGAGGATATGTGTGTGCTGTATAGAGGGGATGTAATTGGGTAAGATAGCTTATAGAGGATATGTGTGTGCTGTATAGTGGGGATGTAATTGGGTAGGCTAGCTTATGGAGGATATGTGTGTGCTGTATAGAGGGGATGTAATTGGGTAGGATAGCTTATGGAGGATATGTGTGTGCTGTATAGAGGGGATATAATTGGGTAGGATAGCTTATGGAGGATATGTGTGTGCTGTATAGAGGGGATGTAATTGGGTAGGATAGCTTATGGTGGATATGTGTATGTGTGCTGTATAGAGGGGATGTAATTGGGTAGGATAGCTTATGGAGGATGTGTGGGGTGTATAGAGGGAATGTAATTGGGTAGGATAGCTTATGGAGTTTATGTGTGTGTGCTGTATAGAGGGGATCTAATTGGGTAGGATGGATCATGGAGGATATGTGTGTGCTGTATAGTGGGGATGTAATTGGGTAGGATAGCTTATGGAGGATATGTGTGTGCTGTATAGAGGGGATGTAATTGGGTAGGATAGCTTATGGAGGATATGTGTGTGCTGTATAGAGTGGATGTAATTGGGTAGGATAGATTATGGAGGATATGTGTGTGCTGTATAGAGGGGATGTAATTGGGTAGGATAGCTTATGGAGGATGTGTGGGGTGTATAGAGGGGATGTAATTGGGTAGGATAGCTTATGGAGGATATGTGTGGGCTGTAGAGAGGGGATGTAATTAGGTAGGATAGCTTATGGAGGATAAGTGTGTGCTGTATAGTGGGAATGTAATTTGGTAGGATAGCTTATGGAGGATATGTGTGTGCTGTATAGTGGGGATGTAATTGGGTAGGATAGCTTATGGAGGATAAGTGTGTGCTGTATAGAGGGGATGTAATTGGGTAGGATAGCTTATGGAGGATATGTGTGTTCTGTATAGAGGGGATATAATTGGGTAGGATAGATTACGGAGGATATGTGTGTGCTGTATAGAGGGGATGTAATTGGGTAGGACAGATTACGGAGGATATGTGTGTGCTGTATAGAGGGGATGTAATTGGAGAGGATAGATTATGGAGGATATGTGTGTGCTGTATAGTGGGTATGTAATTGGGTAGGATAGCTTATGGAGGATATGTGTGTGCTGTATAGTGGGGATGTAATTGGGTAAGATAGCTTATGGAGGATATGTGTGTGCTGTATAGTGGGGATGTAATTGGGTTGGATAGCTTATGGAGGATATGTGTGTGCTGTATAGAGGGGATGTAATTGGGTAGGATAGCTTATGGAGGATATGTGTGTGCTGTATAGAGGGGATATAATTGGGTAGGATAGCTTATGGAGGATATGTGTGTGCTGTATAGAGGGGATGTAATTGGGTAGGATAGCTTATGGTGGATATGTGTATGTGTGCTGTATAGAGGAGATGTAGTTGGGTAGGATAGATTATGGAGGATGTGTGGGGTGTATAGAGGGGATGTAATTGGGTAGGATAGCTTATGGAGGATGTGTGGGGTGTATAGAGGGGATGTAATTGAGTAGGATAGCTTATGGAGGATGTGTGTGTGCTGTATAGAGGGGATGTAATTGGGTAGGATAGCTTATGGAGGATATGTGGATGCTGTATAGTGGTGATGTAATTGAGTAGGATAGCTTATGGAGGTTATGTGTGTGCTGTATAGAGGGGATGTAATTGGAAAGGATAGCTTATGGAGGATATGTGTGTGCTATATAGTGGTGATGTTATTGGGTAGGATAGCTTATGGAGGTTATGTGTGTGCTGTATAGAGGGGATGTAATTGGGTAGGATAGCTTATGGAGCTTATGTGTGTGCTGTATAGAGAGGATGTAATTGGGTAGGATAGCTTATGGAGGATATGTGTGGGCTGTATAGAGGGGATGTAATTGGGTAGGATAGCTTATGGAGGATATGTGTGTGTGCTGTATAGAGGGGATGTAATTGGGTAGGATAGATTATGGAGGATGTGTGTGTGGGCTGTATATAGGGGATGTAATTGGGTAGGATAGATTATGGAGGATATGTGTGTGCTGTATAGAGGGGATGTAATTGGGTAGGATAGATTATGGAGGATATGTGTGTGCTGTATAGAGGGGATGTAATTGGGTAGAATAGCTTATGGAGGATATGTGTGTGCTGTATAGAGGGGATGTAATAGGGTAGGATAGCTAATGGAGGATATGTGTATGCTGTATATTGGTGATGTAATTGGGTAGGATAGCTTATGAAGGATGTGTGGTGTATAGAGGGGATGTAATTGGGTAGGATAGCTTATGGAGGATATGTGTGTGCTGTATAGTGTGGATGTAATTGGGTAGGATAGCTTATGGAGGATATGTGTGTGCTGTATAGAGGGGATGTAATTGGGTAGGATAGCTTATGGAGGATATGTGTGTACTGTATAGAGGGGATGTAATTGGGTAGGATAGCTTATGGAGGATATGTGTGTGCTGTATAGATGGGATGTAATTGGGTAGGATAGCTTATGGAGGATATGTGTGTGCTGTATAGAGGTGATGTAATTGGGAAGGATAAATTATGGAGGTTATGTGTGTGCTGTATAGAGGGGATGTAATTGGGTAGGATAGCTTATGGAGGTTGTGTGTGCGCTGTATAGAAGGGATGTAATTGGAGAGGATAGCTTATGGAGGATATGTGTGTGCTGTATAGAGGCGATGTAATTGGGTAGGATAGATTATGGAGGATATGTGTGTGCTGTATAGAGGGGATGTAATTGGGTAGGATAACTTATGGAGGTAATGTGTGTGCTGTATAGAGGGGATATAATTGGGTAGGATAGCTTATGGAGGATATGTGTGTGCTGTATAGTGGGGATATAATTGGGTAGGATAGCTTAAGGAGGATGTGTGGGGTGTATAGATGGGATGTAATTGGGTAAGATAGCTTATGGAGGATATGTGTGGGCTGTATAGAGGGGATGTAATTGGGTAGGATAGCTTATGGAGGATATGTGTGTGCTGTATAGTGGTGATGTAATTGGGTAGGATAGCTTATGGAGGTTATGTGTGTGCTGTATAGAGGGGATGTAATTGGGTAGGATAGCTTATGGAGGTTTTGTGTGTGCTGTATAGAGAGGATGTAATTGGGTAGGATACCTTATGGAGTATTTGTGTGGGCTGTATAGAGGGGATGTAATTGGGTAGGATAGCTTATGGAGGATATGTGTGTGTGCTGTATAGAGGGGATGTAATTGGGTAGGATAGATTATGGAGGATATGTGTGTGTGCTGTATAGATGGGATGTAATTGGGTAGGATAGCTTATGGTGGATATGTGTATGTGTGCTGTATAGAGGGGATGTAATTGGGTAGGATAGCTTATGGAGGATGTGTGGGGTGTATAGAGGGGATGTATTTGGGTAGGATAGCTTATGGAGGATGTGTGTGTGCTGTATAGAGGGGATGTAATTGGGTAGGATAGCTTATGGAGGATATGTGTATGCTGTATAGTGGTGATGTAATTGGGTAGGATAGCTTATGGAGGTTATGTGTGTGCTGTATAGAGGGGATGTAATTGGGTAGGATAGATTATGGAGGATATGTGTGTGCTGTATAGTGGTGATGTAATTGGGTAGGATAGCTTATGGAGGTTGTGTGTGTGCTGTATAGAGGGGATGTAATTGGGTAGGATAGCTTATGGAGGTTATGTGTGTGCTGTATAGAGAGGATGTAATTGGGTAGGATAGCTTATGGAGGATATGTGTGGGCTGTATAGAGGTGATGTAATTGGGTAGGATAGCTTATGGAGGATATGTGTGTGTGCTGTATAGAGGGGATGTAATTGGGTAGGATAGCTTATGGAGGATATGTGTGTGCTGTATAGGGGGGATGTAATTGGGTAGGATAGCTTATGGAGGATATGTGTGTGCTGTATAGAGGGGATGTAATTGGGTAGGATAGCTTATGGAGGATATGTGTGTGCAGTATAGAGGGGATGTAATTGGGTAGGATAGATTATGGAGGATATGTGTGTACTGTATAGTGGGGATGTAATTGGGTAGGATAGCTTATGGAGGATATGTGTATGCTGTATAGTGGGGATGTAATTGGGTAGGATAGCTTATGGAGGATATGTGTGTGTGCTGTATAGAGGGGATGTAATTGGGTGGGATAGCTTATGGAGGATATATGTGTGTGCTGTATAGAGGGGATGTAATTGGAGAAGATAGACTATGGAGGATATGTGTGTGCTGTATAGTGGGGATGTAATTGGGTAGGATAGATTATGGAGGATATGTGTGTGCTGTATAGAGGGATGTAATTGGGTAGCATAGCTTATGGAGGATGTGTGGGGTGTATAGAGGGGATGTAATTTGGTAGGATAGATTATGGAGTATATGTGTGCTGTATAGAGGGGATTTATTTGGGTAGGATAGCTTATGGAGGATATGTGTGGGCTGTATAGAGGGGATCTAATTGGGTAGGATAGCTTATGGAGGATATGTGTGTGCTGTATAGAGGGGATATAATTGGGTAGGATAGCTTAAGGAGAATATGTGTGCTTTATAGAGGGGATGTATTTGGGTAGGATAGCTTATGGAGGATATGTGTGTGTGCTGTATAGAGGGGATCTAATTGGGTAGGATAGATTATGGAGGATATGTGTGTGCTGTATAGTGGGGATGTAATTGGGTAGGATAGCTTATGGAGGATATGTGTGTGCTGTATAGAGGGGATGTAATTGGGTAGGATAGTTTATGGAGAATATGTGTGTGCTGTATAGAGGGGATGTAATTGGGTAGGATAGCTTATGGAGGATATGTGTGTGCTGTATAGAGGGGATGTAATAGGGTAGGAATAGATTATGGAGGATATGTATGTGCTGTATAGAGGGGATGTAATTGGGTAGGATAGCTTATGGAGGAAGTGTGGGGTGTATAGAAGGGATGTAATTGGGTAGGATAGCTTATGGAGGATATGTGTGGGCTGTAGAGAGGGGATGTAATTGGGTACGATAGCTTATGGAGGATAAGTGTGTGCTGTATAGTGGGAATGTAATTTGGTAGGATATCTTAAGGAGGATATGTGTGTGCTGTATAGTGGGGATGTAATTGGGTAGGATAGCTTATGGAGGATATGTGTGTGCTGTATAGAGGGGATGTAATTGGGTAGGATAGCTTATGGAGGATATGTGTGTGCTGTATAGAGGGGATATAATTGGGTAGGATAGATTATGGAGGATATGTGTGTGCTGTATAGAGGGGATGTAATTGGGTAGGACAGATTATGGAGGATATGTGTGTGCTGTATAGAGGGGATGTAATTGGGTAGGATAGATTATGGAGGATATGTGTGTGCTGTATAGTGGGTATGTAATTACGTAGGATAGCTTATGGAGGATATGTGTGTGCTGTATAGAGGGGATGTAATTGGGTAAGATAGCTTATAGAGGATATGTGTGTGCTGTATAGTGGGGATGTAATTGGGTAGGCTAGCTTATGGAGGATATGTGTGTGCTGTATAGAGGGGATGTAATTGGGTAGGATAGCTTATGGAGGATATGTGTGTGCTGTATAGAGGGGATATAATTGGGTAGGATAGCTTATGGAGGATATGTGTGTGCTGTATAGAGGGGATGTAATTGGGTAGGATAGCTTATGGTGGATATGTGTATGTGTGCTGTATAGAGGGGATGTAATTGGGTAGGATAGCTTATGGAGGATGTGTGGGGTGTATAGAGGGAATGTAATTGGGTAGGATAGCTTATGGAGTTTATGTGTGTGTGCTGTATAGAGGGGATCTAATTGGGTAGGATGGATCATGGAGGATATGTGTGTGCTGTATAGTGGGGATGTAATTGGGTAGGATAGCTTATGGAGGATATGTGTGTGCTGTATAGAGGGGATGTAATTGGGTAGGATAGCTTATGGAGGATATGTGTGTGCTGTATAGAGTGGATGTAATTGGGTAGGATAGATTATGGAGGATATGTGTGTGCTGTATAGAGGGGATGTAATTGGGTAGGATAGCTTATGGAGGATGTGTGGGGTGTATAGAGGGGATGTAATTGGGTAGGATAGCTTATGGAGGATATGTGTGGGCTGTAGAGAGGGGATGTAATTAGGTAGGATAGCTTATGGAGGATAAGTGTGTGCTGTATAGTGGGAATGTAATTTGGTAGGATAGCTTATGGAGGATATGTGTGTGCTGTATAGTGGGGATGTAATTGGGTAGGATAGCTTATGGAGGATAAGTGTGTGCTGTATAGAGGGGATGTAATTGGGTAGGATAGCTTATGGAGGATATGTGTGTTCTGTATAGAGGGGATATAATTGGGTAGGATAGATTACGGAGGATATGTGTGTGCTGTATAGAGGGGATGTAATTGGGTAGGACAGATTACGGAGGATATGTGTGTGCTGTATAGAGGGGATGTAATTGGAGAGGATAGATTATGGAGGATATGTGTGTGCTGTATAGTGGGTATGTAATTGGGTAGGATAGCTTATGGAGGATATGTGTGTGCTGTATAGTGGGGATGTAATTGGGTAAGATAGCTTATGGAGGATATGTGTGTGCTGTATAGTGGGGATGTAATTGGGTTGGATAGCTTATGGAGGATATGTGTGTGCTGTATAGAGGGGATGTAATTGGGTAGGATAGCTTATGGAGGATATGTGTGTGCTGTATAGAGGGGATATAATTGGGTAGGATAGCTTATGGAGGATATGTGTGTGCTGTATAGAGGGGATGTAATTGGGTAGGATAGCTTATGGTGGATATGTGTATGTGTGCTGTATAGAGGAGATGTAGTTGGGTAGGATAGACTATGGAGGATGTGTGGGGTGTATAGAGGGGATGTAATTGGGTAGGATAGCTTATGGAGGATGTGTGGGGTGTATAGAGGGGATGTAATTGAGTAGGATAGCTTATGGAGGATGTGTGTGTGCTGTATAGAGGGGATGTAATTGGGTAGGATAGCTTATGGAGGATATGTGGATGCTGTATAGTGGTGATGTAATTGAGTAGGATAGCTTATGGAGGTTATGTGTGTGCTGTATAGAGGGGATGTAATTGGAAAGGATAGCTTATGGAGGATATGTGTGTGCTATATAGTGGTGATGTTATTGGGTAGGATAGCTTATGGAGGTTATGTGTGTGCTGTATAGAGGGGATGTAATTGGGTAGGATAGCTTATGGAGCTTATGTGTGTGCTGTATAGAGAGGATGTAATTGGGTAGGATAGCTTATGGAGGATATGTGTGGGCTGTATAGAGGGGATGTAATTGGGTAGGATAGCTTATGGAGGATATGTGTGTGTGCTGTATAGAGGGGATGTAATTGGGTAGGATAGATTATGGAGGATGTGTGTGTGGGCTGTATATAGGGGATGTAATTGGGTAGGATAGATTATGGAGGATATGTGTGTGCTGTATAGAGGGGATGTAATTGGGTAGGATAGATTATGGAGGATATGTGTGTGCTGTATAGAGGGGATGTAATTGGGTAGAATAGCTTATGGAGGATATGTGTGTGCTGTATAGAGGGGATGTAATAGGGTAGGATAGCTAATGGAGGATATGTGTATGCTGTATATTGGTGATGTAATTGGGTAGGATAGCTTATGAAGGATGTGTGGTGTATAGAGGGGATGTAATTGGGTAGGATAGCTTATGGAGGATATGTGTGTGCTGTATAGTGTGGATGTAATTGGGTAGGATAGCTTATGGAGGATATGTGTGTGCTGTATAGAGGGGATGTAATTGGGTAGGATAGCTTATGGAGGATATGTGTGTACTGTATAGAGGGGATGTAATTGGGTAGGATAGCTTATGGAGGATATGTGTGTGCTGTATAGATGGGATGTAATTGGGTAGGATAGCTTATGGAGGATATGTGTGTGCTGTATAGAGGTGATGTAATTGGGAAGGATAAATTATGGAGGTTATGTGTGTGCTGTATAGAGGGGATGTAATTGGGTAGGATAGCTTATGGAGGTTGTGTGTGCGCTGTATAGAAGGGATGTAATTGGAGAGGATAGCTTATGGAGGATATGTGTGTGCTGTATAGAGGCGATGTAATTGGGTAGGATAGATTATGGAGGATATGTCTGTGCTGTATAGAGGGGATGTAATTGGGTAGGATAACTTATGGAGGTAATGTGTGTGCTGTATAGAGGGGATATAATTGGGTAGGATAGCTTATGGAGGATATGTGTGTGCTGTATAGTGGGGATATAATTGGGTAGGATAGCTTAAGGAGGATGTGTGGGGTGTATAGATGGGATGTAATTGGGTAAGATAGCTTATGGAGGATATGTGTGGGCTGTATAGAGGGGATGTAATTGGGTAGGATAGCTTATGGAGGATATGTGTGTGCTGTATAGTGGTGATGTAATTGGGTAGGATAGCTTATGGAGGTTATGTGTGTGCTGTATAGAGGGGATGTAATTGGGTAGGATAGCTTATGGAGGTTTTGTGTGTGCTGTATAGAGAGGATGTAATTGGGTAGGATAGCTTATGGAGTATTTGTGTGGGCTGTATAGAGGGGATGTAATTGGGTAGGATAGCTTATGGAGGATATGTGTGTGTGCTGTATAGAGGGGATGTAATTGGGTAGGATAGATTATGGAGGATATGTGTGTGGGCTGTATATAGGGGATGTAATTGGGTAGGATAGATTATGGAGGAAATGTGTGTGCTGTATAGAGGGGATGTAATTGGGTAGGATAGATTATGGAGGATATGTGTGTGCTGTATAGAGGGGATGTAATTGGGTAGAATAGCTTATGGAGGATATGTGTATGCTGTATAGTGGGGATGTAATTGGGTAGGATAGCTTATGGAGGATATGTGTGGGCTGTATAGAGGGGATGTAATTGGGTAGGATAGATTATGGAGTATATGTGTGCTGTATAGAGGGGATGTATTTGGGTAGGATAGCTTATGGAGGATATGTGTGGGCTGTATAGAGGGGATCTAATTGGGTAGGATAGCTTATGGAGAATATGTGTGCTGTATAGAGGGGATGTATTTGGGTAGGATAGCTTATGGAGGATATGTGTGTGTGCTGTATAGAGGGGATCTAATTGGGTAGGATAGCTTATGGAGGATATGTGTGTGCTGTATAGTGGGGATGTAATTGGGTAGGATAGCTTATGGAGGATATGTGTGTGCTGTATAGTGGGGATGTAACTGGGTAGGATAGATTATGGAGGATATGTGTGTGCTGTATAGTGGGGATGTAATTGGGTAGGATAGTTTATGGAGGTTGTGTGTGCGCTGTATAGAAGGGATGTAATTGGAGAGGATAGCTTATGGAGGATATGTGTGTGCTGTATAGAGGCGATGTAATTGGGTAGGATAGATTATGGAGGATATGTGTGTGCTGTATAGAGGGGATGTAATTGGGTAGGATAACTTATGGAGGTAATGTGTGTGCTGTATAGAGGGGATATAATTGGGTAGGATAGCTTATGGAGGATATGTGTGTGTGCTGTATAGTGGGGATGTAATTGGGTAGGATAGATTATGGAGGATGTGTGTGTGCTGTATAGAGGGGATGTAATTGGGTAGGATAGATTATGGAGGATATGTGTGTGTGCTGTATAGTGGGGATGTAATTGGGTAGGATAGATTATGGAGGATGTGTGTGTGCTGTATAGAGGGAATGTAATTAGGTAGGATAGCTTATGGAGGATATGTGTGTGCTGTATAGAGGGGATGTAATTGGGTAGGATAGCTTATGGAGGATATGTGTGTACTGTATAGTGGGGATGTAATTGGGTAGGATAGCTTATGGAGGATGTGTGGGGTGTATAGAGGGGATGTAATTGGGTAGGATAGATTATGGAGGATATGTGTATGCTGTATAGAGGGGATGTAATTGGGTAGGATAGCTTATGGAGGATATGTGTGTGTGCTGTATAGAGGGGATGTAATTGGGTAAGATAGCTTATGGAGGATATGTGTGTGCTGTATAGTGGGGATGTAATTGGGTAGGATAGCTTATGGAGGATATGTGTGTGCTGTATAGTGGGGATGTAATTGGGTAGGATAGCTTATGGAGGATATGTGTGGGCTGTATAGAGGGGATGTAATTGGGTAGGATAGATTATGGAGTATATGTGTGCTGTATAGAGGGGATGTATTTGGGTAGGATAGCTTATGGAGGATATGTGTGGGCTGTATAGAGGGGATCTAATTGGGTAGGATAGCTTATGGAGAATATGTGTGCTGTATAGAGGGGATGTATTTGGGTAGGATAGCTTATGGAGGATATGTGTGTGTGCTGTATAGAGGGGATCTAATTGGGTAGGATAGATTATGGAGGATATGTGTGTGCTGTATAGTGGGGATGTAATTGGGTAGGATAGCTTATGGAGGATATGTGTGTGCTGTATAGAGGGGATGTAATTGGGTAGGATAGTTTATGGAGGATATGTGTGTGCTGTATAGAGGGGATGTAATTGGGTAGGATAGCTTATGGAGGATATGTGTGTGCTGTATAGAGGGGATGTAATTGGGTAGGATAGATTATGGAGGATATGTATGTGCTGTATAGAGGGGATGTAATTGGGTAGGATTGCTTATGGAGGATGTGTGGGGTGTATAGAGGGGATGTAATTGGGTAGGATAGCTTATGGAGGATATGTGTGGGCTGTAGAGAGGGGATGTAATTGGGTACGATAGCTTATGGAGGATAAGTGTTTGCTGTATAGTGGGAATGTAATTTGGTAGGATATCTTAAGGAGGATATGTGTGTGCTGTATAGTGGGGATGTAATTGGGTAGTATAGCTTATGGAGGATATGTGTGTGCTGTATAGAGGGGATGTAATTGGGTAGGATAGTTTATGGAGGATATGTGTGTGCTGTATAGAGGGGATATAATTGGGTAGGATAGATTATGGAGGATATGTGTGTGCTGTATAGAGGGGATGTAATTGGGTAGGATAGCTTAAGGAGGATGTGTGGGGTGTATAGATGGGATGTAATTGGGTAAGATAGCTTATGGAGGATATGTGTGGGCTGTATAGAGGGGATGTAATTGGGTAGGATAGCTTATGGAGGATATGTGTGTGCTATATAGTGGTGATGTAATTGGGTAGGATAGCTTATGGAGGTTATGTGTGTGCTGTATAGAGGGGATGTAATTGGGTAGGATAGCTTATGGAGGTTTTGTGTGTGCTGTATAGAGAGGATGTAATTGGGTAGGATAGCTTATGGAGTATTTGTGTGGGCTGTATAGAGGGGATGTAATTGGGTAGGATAGCTTATGGAGGATATGTGTGTGTGCTGTATAGAGGGGATGTAATTGGGTAGGATAGATTATGGAGGATATGTGTGTGGGCTGTATATAGGGGATGTAATTGGGTAGGATAGATTATGGAGGAAATGTGTGTGCTGTATAGAGGGGATGTAATTGGGTAGGATAGATTATGGAGGATATGTGTGTGCTGTATAGAGGGGATGTAATTGGGTAGAATAGCTTATGGAGGATATGTGTATGCTGTATATTGGTGATGTAATTGGGTAGGATAGCTTATGAAGGATGTGTGGTGTATAGAGGGGATGTAATTGGGTAGGATAGCTTATGAGGATATGTGTGTGCTGTATAGTGGGGATGTAATTGGGTAGGATAGCTTATGGAGGATGTGTGGGGTGTATAGAGGGGATGTAATTGGGTAGGATAGCTTATGGAGGATATATGTGTGTGCTGTATAGAGGGGATGTAATTGGGTAGGATATCTTATGGAGGATGTGTGGGGTGTATAGTGGGGATGTAATTGGGTAGGATAGCTTATGGAGGATATGTGTGTGCTGTATAGTGGGGATGTAATTGGGTAGGATAGCTTATGGAGGATATGTGTGTGCTGTATAGTGGGGATGTAACTGGGTAGGATAGATTATGGAGGATATGTGTGTGCTGTATAGTGGGGATGTAATTGAGTAGGATAGATTATGGAGAATATGTGTGTGCTGTATAGAGGGGATATAATTGGGTAGGATAGCTTATGGAGGATGTTTGGGGTGTATACTGGGGATGTAATTGGGTAGGATATCTTATGGAGGATATGTGTGTGCTGTATAGTGGGGATGTAATTGGGTAGGATAGATTATGGAGGATATGTGTGTGTGCTGTATAGTGGGGATGTAATTGGGTAGGATAGATTATGGAGGATGTGTGTGTGCTGTATAGAGGGGATGTAATTGGGTAGGATAGATTATGGAGGATATGTGTGTGTGCTGTATAGTGGGGATGTAATTGGGTAGGATAGATTATGGAGGATGTGTGTGTGCTGTATAGAGGGAATGTAATTAGGTAGGATAGCTTATGGAGGATATGTGTGTGCTGTATAGAGGGGATGTAATTGGGTAGGATAGCTTATGGAGGATATGTGTGTACTGTATAGTGGGGATGTAATTGGGTAGGATAGCTTATGGAGGATGTGTGGGGTGTATAGAGGGGATGTAATTGGGTAGGATAGATTATGGAGGATATGTGTATGCTGTATAGAGGGGATGTAATTGGGTAAGATAGCTTATGGAGGTTATGTGTGTGTGCTGTATAGAGGGGATGTAATTGGGTAGGATAGCTTATGGAGGATATGTGTGTGTGCTGTATAGAGGGGATGTAATAGGGTAAGATAGCTTATGGAGGATATGTGTGTGCTGTATAGTGGGGATGTAATTGGGTAGGATAGCTTATGGAGGATATGTGTGTGCTGTATAGTGGGGATGTAATTGGGTAGGATAGCTTATGGAGGATATGTGTGGGCTGTATAGAGGGGATGTAATTGGGTAGGATAGATTATGGAGTATATGTGTGCTGTATAGAGGGGATGTATTTGGGTAGGATAGCTTATGGAGGATATGTGTGGGCTGTATAGAGGGGATCTAATTGGGTAGGATAGCTTATGGAGAATATGTGTGCTGTATAGAGGGGATGTATTTGGGTAGGATAGCTTATGGAGGATATGTGTGTGTGCTGTATAGAGGGGATCTAATTGGGTAGGATAGATTATGGAGGATATGTGTGTGCTGTATAGTGGGGATGTAATTGGGTAGGATAGCTTATGGAGGATATGTGTGTGCTGTATAGAGGGGATGTAATTGGGTAGGATAGTTTATGGAGGATATGTGTGTGCTGTATAGAGGGGATGTAATTGGGTAGGATAGCTTATGGAGGATATGTGTGTGCTGTATAGAGGGGATGTAATTGGGTAGGATAGATTATGGAGGATATGTATGTGCTGTATAGAGGGGATGTAATTGGGTAGGATTGCTTATGGAGGATGTGTGGGGTGTATAGAGGGGATGTAATTGGGTAGGATAGCTTATGGAGGATATGTGTGGGCTGTAGAGAGGGGATGTAATTGGGTACGATAGCTTATGGAGGATAAGTGTTTGCTGTATAGTGGGAATGTAATTTGGTAGGATATCTTAAGGAGGATATGTGTGTGCTGTATAGTGGGGATGTAATTGGGTAGTATAGCTTATGGAGGATATGTGTGTGCTGTATAGAGGGGATGTAATTGGGTAGGATAGTTTATGGAGGATATGTGTGTGCTGTATAGAGGGGATATAATTGGGTAGGATAGATTATGGAGGATATGTGTGTGCTGTATAGAGGGGATGTAATTGGGTAGAATAGTTTATGGAGGATATGTGTGTGCTGTATAGAGGGGATGTAATAGGGTAGGATAGCTAATGGAGGATATGTGTATGCTGTATATTGGTGATGTAATTGGGTAGGATAGCTTATGAAGGATGTGTGGTGTATAGAGGGGATGTAATTGGGTAGGATAGCTTATGGAGGATATGTGTGTGCTGTATAGTGTGGATGTAATTGGGTAGGATAGCTTATGGAGGATATGTGTGTGCTGTATAGAGGGGATGTAATTGGGTAGGATAGCTTATGGAGGATATGTGTGTACTGTATAGAGGGGATGTAATTGGGTAGGATAGCTTATGGAGGTTGTGTGTGCGCTGTATAGAAGGGATGTAATTGGAGAGGATAGCTTATGGAGGATATGTGTGTGCTGTATAGAGGCGATGTAATTGGGTAGGATAGATTATGGAGGATATGTGTGTGCTGTATAGAGGGGATGTAATTGGGTAGGATAACTTATGGAGGTAATGTGTGTGCTGTATAGAGGGGATATAATTGGGTAGGATAGCTTATGGAGGATATGTGTGTGCTGTATAGTGGGGATATAATTGGGTAGGATAGCTTAAGGAGGATGTGTGGGGTGTATAGATGGGATGTAATTGGGTAAGATAGCTTATGGAGGATATGTGTGGGCTGTATAGAGGGGATGTAATTGGGTAGGATAGCTTATGGAGGATATGTGTGTGCTGTATAGTGGTGATGTAATTGGGTAGGATAGCTTATGGAGGTTATGTGTGTGCTGTATAGAGGGGATGTAATTGGGTAGGATAGCTTATGGAGGTTTTGTGTGTGCTGTATAGAGAGGATGTAATTGGGTAGGATAGCTTATGGAGTATTTGTGTGGGCTGTATAGAGGGGATGTAATTGGGTAGGATAGCTTATGGAGGATATGTGTGTGTGCTGTATAGAGGGGATGTAATTGGGTAGGATAGATTATGGAGGATATGTGTGTGGGCTGTATATAGGGGATGTAATTGGGTAGGATAGATTATGGAGGAAATGTGTGTGCTGTATAGAGGGGATGTAATTGGGTAGGATAGATTATGGAGGATATGTGTGTGCTGTATAGAGGGGATGTAATTGGGTAGAATAGCTTATGGAGGATATGTGTATGCTGTATATTGGTGATGTAATTGGGTAGGATAGCTTATGAAGGATGTGTGGTGTATAGAGGGGATGTAATTGGGTAGGATAGCTTATGAGGATATGTGTGTGCTGTATAGTGGGGATGTAATTGGGTAGGATAGCTTATGGAGGATGTGTGGGGTGTATAGAGGGGATGTAATTGGGTAGGATAGCTTATGGAGGATATATGTGTGTGCTGTATAGAGGGGATGTAATTGGGTAGGATAGCTTATGGAGGATGTGTGGGGTGTATAGTGGGGATGTAATTGGGTAGGATAGCTTATGGAGGATATGTGTGTGCTGTATAGTGGGGATGTAATTGGGTAGGATAGCTTATGGAGGATATGTGTGTGCTGTATAGTGGGGATGTAACTGGGTAGGATAGATTATGGAGGATATGTGTGTGCTGTATAGTGGGGATGTAATTGAGTAGGATAGATTATGGAGAATATGTGTGTGCTGTATAGAGGGGATGCAATTGGGTAGGATAGCTTATGGAGGATGTGTGGGGTGTATAGAGGGGATATAATTGGGTAGGATAGCTTATGGAGGATGTTTGGGGTGTATACTGGGGATGTAATTGGGTAGGATATCTTATGGAGGATATGTGTGTGCTGTATAGTGGGGATGTAATTGGGTAGGATAGATTATGGAGGATATGTGTGTGTGCTGTATAGTGGGGATGTAATTGGGTAGGATAGATTATGGAGGATGTGTGTGTGCTGTATAGAGGGGATGTAATTGGGTAGGATAGATTATGGAGGATATGTGTGTGTGCTGTATAGTGGGGATGTAATTGGGTAGGATAGATTATGGAGGATGTGTGTGTGCTGTATAGAGGGAATGTAATTAGGTAGGATAGCTTATGGAGGATATGTGTGTGCTGTATAGAGGGGATGTAATTGGGTAGGATAGCTTATGGAGGATATGTGTGTACTGTATAGTGGGGATGTAATTGGGTAGGATAGCTTATGGAGGATGTGTGGGGTGTATAGAGGGGATGTAATTGGGTAGGATAGATTATGGAGGATATGTGTATGCTGTATAGAGGGGATGTAATTGGGTAAGATAGCTTATGGAGGTTATGTGTGTGTGCTGTATAGAGGGGATGTAATTGGGTAGGATAGCTTATGGAGGATATGTGTGTGTGCTGTATAGTGGGGATGTAATTGGGTAGGATAGCTTATGGAGGATATGTGTGTGCTGTATAGTGGGGATGTAATTGGGTAGGATAGCTTATGGAGGATATGTGTGGGCTGTATAGAGGGGATGTAATTGGGTAGGATAGATTATGGAGTATATGTGTGCTGTATAGAGGGGATGTATTTCGGTAGGATTGCTTATGGAGGATATGTGTGGGCTGTATAGAGGGGATCTAATTGGGTAGGATAGCTTATGGAGAATATGTGTGCTGTATAGAGGGGATGTATTTGGGTAGGATAGCTTATGGAGGATATGTGTGTGTGCTGTATAGAGGGGATCTAATTGGGTAGGATAGATTATGGAGGATATGTGTGTGCTGTATAGTGGGGATGTAATTGGGTAGGATAGCTTATGGAGGATATGTGTGTGCTGTATAGAGGGGATGTAATTGGGTAGGATAGTTTATGGAGGATATGTGTGTGCTGTATAGAGGGGATGTAATTGGGTAGGATAGCTTATGGAGGATATGTGTGTGCTGTATAGAGGGGATGTAATTGGGTAGGATAGATTATGGAGGATATGTATGTGCTGTATAGAGGGGATGTAATTGGGTAGGATTGCTTATGGAGGATGTGTGGGGTGTATAGAGGGGATGTAATTGGGTAGGATAGCTTATGGAGGATATGTGTGGGCTGTAGAGAGGGGATGTAATTGGGTACGATAGCTTATGGAGGATAAGTGTTTGCTGTATAGTGGGAATGTAATTTGGTAGGATATCTTAAGGAGGATATGTGTGTGCTGTATAGAGGGGATGTAATTGGGTAAGATAGCTTATGGAGGTTATGTGTGTGTGATGTATAGAGGGGATGTAATTGGGTAGGATAGCTTATGGAGGATGTGTGGGGTGTATAGAGGGGATGTAATTGGGTAGGATAGCTTATGGAGGATATATGTGTGTGCTGTATAGAGGGGATGTAATTGGGTAAGATAGCTTATGGAGGATATGTGTGTGCTGTATAGAGGGGATGTAATTGGGTAGGATAGCTTAAGGAGGATATGTGTGTGCTGTATAGTGGGGATGTAATTGGGTAGGATAGCTTATGGAGGATATGTGTGTGCTGTATAGTGGAAATGTAATTGGGTAGGATAGCTTATGGAGGATATGTGTGGGCTGTATAGAGGGGATGTAATAGGGTAGGATAGATTATGGAGTATATGTGTGCTGTATAGAGTGGATGTATTTGGGTAGGATAGCTTATGGAGGATATGTGTGGGCTGTATACAGGGGATCTAATTGGGTAGGATAGCTTATGGAGGATATGTGTGTGCTGTATAGAGGGGATATAATTGGGTAGGATAGCTTATGGAGAATATGTGTGCTGTATAGAGGGGATGTATTTGGGTAGGATAGCTTATGGAGGATATGTGTGTGCTGTATAGAGGGGATCTAATTGGGTAGGATAGATTATTGAGGATATGTGTGTGCTGTATAGTGGGGATGTAATTGGGTAGGATAGCTTATGGAGGATATGTGTGTGCTGTATAGAGGGGATGTAATTGGGTTGGATAGTTTATGGAGGATATGTGAGTGCTGTATAGAGGGGATGTAATTGGGTAGGATAGCTTATGGAGGATATGTGTGTGCTGTATAGAGGGGATGTAATTGGGTAGGATAGATTATGGAGGATATGTATGTGCTGTATAGAGGGGATGTAATTGGGTAGGATAGCTTAAGGAGGATGTGTGGGGTGTATAGAGGGGATGTAATTGGGTAGGATAGCTTATGGAGGATATGTGTGGGCTGTAGAGAGGGGATGTAATTGGGTAGGATAGCTTATGGAGGATAAGTGTGTGCTGTATAGTGGGAATGTAATTTGGTAGGATAGCTTATGGAGGATATGTGTGTGCTGTATAGTGGGGATGTAATTGGGTAGGATAGCTTATGGAGGATAAGTGTGTGCTGTATAGAGGGGATGTAATTGGGTAGGATAGCTTATGGAGGATATGTGTGTTCTGTATAGAGGGGATATAATTGGGTAGGATAGATTATGGAGGATATGTGTGTGATGTATAAAGGGGATGTATTTGGGTAGGACAGATTATGGAGGATATGTGTGTGCTGTATAGAGGGGATGTAATTGGGTAGGATAGATTATGGAGGATATGTGTGTGCTGTATAGTGGGTATGTAATTGGGTAGGATAGCTTATGGAGGATATTTGTGTGCTGTATAGAGGGGATGTAATTGGGTAAGATAGCTTATGGAGGATATGTGTGTGCTGTATAGTGGGGATGTAATTGGGTTGGATAGCTTATGGAGGATATGTGTGTGCTGTATAGAGGGGATGTAATTGGGTAGGATAGCTTATGGAGGATGTGTGTGTGCTGTATAGAGGGGATGTAATTGGGTAGGATAGCTTATTGAGGATATGTGTATGCTGTATAGTGGTGATGTAATTGGGTAGGATAGCTTATGGAGGTTATGTGTGTGCTGTATAGAGGGGATGTAATTGGGTAGGATAGCTTATGGAGGACATGTGTGTGCTGTATAGTGGTGATGTAATTGGGTAGGATAGCTTATGGAGGTTATGTGTGAGCTGTATAGAGGGGATGTAATTGGGTAGGATAGCTTACGGAGGTTATGTGTGTGCTGTATAGAGAGGATGTAATTGGGTAGGATAGCTTATGGAGGATATGTGTGTGTGCTGTATAGAGGGGATGTAATTGGGAAGGATAGCTTATGGAGGATATGTGTGTGTGCTGTATAGAGGGGATGTAATTGGGTAGGATAGATTATGGAGGATATGTGTGTGGGCTGTATATAGGGGATGTAATTGGGTAGGATAGATTATGGAGGATATGTGTGTGCGGTATAGAGGGGATGTAATTGGGTAGGATAGATTATGGAGGATATGTGTGTGCTGTATAGAGGGGATGTAATTGGGAAGGATAGCTTATGGAGGATATGTGTGTGTGCTGTATAGAGGGGATGTAATTGGGTAGGATAGATTATGGAAAATATGTGTGTGCGGTATAGAGGGGATGTAATTGGGTAGGATAGATTATGGAGGATATGTGTGTGCTGTATAGTGGGGATGTAATTGGGTAGGATAGCTTATGGAGGATATGTGTATGCTGTATATTGGTGATGAAATTGGGTAGGATAGCTTATGAATGATGTGTGGTGTATAGAGGGGATGTAATTGGGTAGGATAGCTTATGGAGGATATGTGTGTGCTGTATAGTGGGGATGTAATTGGGTAGTATAGCTTATGGAGGATGTGTGGGGTGTATAGAGGGGATGTAATTGGGTAGGATAGATTATGGAGGATATGTGTGTGCTGTATAGAGGAGATGTAGTTGGGTAGGATAGCTAATGGAGTATATGTGTGTGCTGTATAGAGGGGATGTAATTGGGTAGGATAGCTTATGGAGGATATGTGTGTGCTGTATAGAGGGGATGTAATTGGGTAGGATAGCTTATGGAGGATGTGTGGTGTGTATAGAGGGGATGTAATTGGGTAGGATAGCTTATGGAGGATATGTGTGTGCTGTATAGAGGGGATGTAATTGGGGAGGATAGATTATGGAGGATATGTGTGTGCTGTATAGAGGAGATGTAGTTGGGTAGGATAGCTAATGGAGTATATGTGTGTGCTGTATAGAGGGGATGTAATTGGGTAGGATAGCTTATGGAGGATATGTGTGGGCTGTATAGAGGGGATGTAATTGGGTAGGATAGCTTATGGAGGATATGTGTGGGCTGTATAGAGGGGATGTAATTGGGTAGGATAGCTTATGGAGGATATGTGTGTGCTGTATAGTGGGGATGTAATTGGGTAGGATAGCTTATGGAGGGTGTGTGTGTGCTGTATAGAGGGGATGTAATTGGGTAGGATAGCTTATGGAGGATATGTGTGGGCTGTATAGAGGGGATGTAATTGGGTAGGATAGCTTATGGAGGATATGTGTGGGCTGTATAGAGGGGATGTAATTGGGTAGGATAGCTTATGGAGGATATGTGTGTGCTGTATTGTGGGGATGTAATTGGGTAGGATAGCTTATGGAGGATATGTGTGTGCTGTATAGAGGGGATGTAATTGGGTAGGATAGCTTATGGAGGATGTGTGGTGTGTATAGAGGGGATGTAATTGGGTAGGATAGCTTATGGAGGATATGTGTGTGCTGTATAGAGGGGATGTAATTGGGTAGGATAGCTTATGCAGGATGTGTGTATGCTGTATAGAGGGGATGTAATTGGGTAGGATAGCTTATGGAGGATATTTGTGTGCTGTATAGAGGGGATGTAATTGGATAGGATAGTTTATGGAGGATGTGTGTGTGCTGTATAGAGGGAATGTAATTAGGTAGGATAGTTTATGGAGGTTATGTGTGTGCTGTATAGAGGGGATGTAATTGGGTAGGATAGATTATGGAGGATATGTGTGTGCTGTATAGAGGGGATGTAATTGGGTAGGATAGCTTATGGAGGATATGTGTGTGCTGTATAGAGGGGATGTAATTGGGAAGGATAGCTTATGGAGGATATGTGTGTGCTGTATAGAGGGGATGTAATTGGGTAGGATAGCTTATGGAGGATGTGTGGGGTGTATAGAGGGGATGTAATTGGGTAGGATAGATTATGGAGGATATGTCTTTGCTGTATAGAGGGGATGTAATTGGGTAGGATAGATTATGGAGGATATGTGTGTGTGCTGTATAGAGGGGATGTAATTGGGTAGGATAGCTTATGGGGATATGTGTGCGCTGTATAGAGGGGATGTAATTGGGTAGGATAGCTTATGGAGGATGTGTGGCGTGTATAGAGGGGATGCAATTGGGTAGGATAGCTTATGGAGGATATGTGTGTGCTGTATAGTGGGGATGTAATTGGGTAGGATAGCTTATGGAGGATGTGTGTGTGCTGTATAGAGGGGATGTAATTGGGTAGGATAGCTTATGGAGGATATATGTGTGTGCTGTATAGAGGGGATGTATTTGGAGAAGATAGACTATGGAGGATATGTGTGTGCTGTATAGTGGGGATGTAATTGGGTAGGATAGATTATTGAGGATATGTGTGTGCTGTATAGAGGGATGAAATTGGGTAGGATAGCTTATGGAGGATGTGTGGGGTGTATAGAGGGGATGTAATTGGGTAGGATAGATTATGGCGGATATGTGTATGCTGTATAGAGGGGATGTAATTGGGTAAGATAGCTTATGGAGGTTATGTGTGTGTGCTGTATAGAGGGGATGTAATTGGGTAGGATAGCTTATGGAGGATGTGCGGGGTGTATAGAGGGGATGTAATTGGGTAGGATAGCTTATGGAGGATATATGTGTGTGCTGTATAGAGGGGATGTAATTGGGTAAGATAGCTTATGGAGGATATGTGTGTGCTGTATAGAGGGGATGTAATTGGGTAGGATAGCTTATGGAGGATATGTGTGTGCTGTATAGTGGGGATGTAATTGGGTAGGATAGCTTATGGAGGATATGTGTGAGCTGTATAGTGGGGATGTAATTGGGTAGGATAGCTTATGGAGGATATGTGTGGGCTGTATAGAGGGGATGTAATTGTGTAGGATAGATTATGGAGTATATGTGTGCTGTATAGAGGGGATGTATTTGGGTAGGATAGCTTATGGAGGATATGTGTGGGCTGTATAGAGGGGATCTAATTGGGTAGGATAGCTTATGGAGGATATGTGTGTGCTGTATAGAGGGGATATAATTGGGTAGAATAGCTTATGGAGAATATGTGTGCTGTATAGAGGGGATGTATTTGGGTAGGATAGCTTATGGAGGATATGTGTGTGTGCTGTATAGAGGGGATCTAATTGGGTAGGATAGATTATGGAGGATATGTGTGTGCTGTATAGTGGGGATGTAATTGGGTAGGATAGCTTATGGAGGATATGTTTGTGCTGTATAGAGGGGATGTAATTGGGTAGGATGGCTTATGGAGGATATGTGTGTGCTGTATAGAGGGGATATAATTGGGTAGGATAGCTTATGGAGGATATGTGTGTGCTGTATAGAGGGGATGTAATTAGGTAGGATAGATTATGGAGGTTATGTGTGTGCTGTATAGTGAGGATGTAATTGGGTAGGATAGCTTAAGGAGGATATGTGTGTGCTGTATAGTGGAGATGTAATTGGGTAGGATACCTTATGGAAGATATGTGTGTGCTGTATAGATGGGATGTAATTGGGTAGGATAGCTTATGGAGGATATGTGTGTGCTGTATAGAGGTGATGTAATTGGGTAGGATAGATTATGGAGGATATGTGTGTGCTGTATAGATGGGATGTAATTGGGTAGGATAGCTTATGGAGGATATGTGTGTGCTGTATAGAGGTGATGTAATTGGGTAGGATAGATTATGGAGGATGTGTGTGTGCTGTATAGAGGGGATGTAATTGGGTAGGATAGCTTATGGAGGATATGTGTGTGCTGTATAGTGGGGATGTAATTGGGTAGGATAGCTTATGGAGGATATGTGTGTGTGCTGTATAGAGGGGATGTAATTGGGTAGGATAGCTTATGGAGGATATATGTGTGTGCTGTATAGAGGGGATGTATTTGGAGAAGATAGACTATGGAGGATATGTGTGTGCTGTATAGTGGGGATGTAATTGGGCAGGATAGATTATGGAGGATATGTGTGTGTTGTATAGAGGGATGAAATTGGGTAGGATAGCTTATGGAGGATGTGTGGGGTGTATAGAGGGGATGTAATTGGGTAGGATAGATTATGGCGGATATGTGTATGCTGTATAGAGGGGATGTAATTGGGTAAGATAGCTTATGGAGGTTATGTGTGTGTGCTGTATAGAGGGGATGTAATTGGGTAGGATAGCTTATGGAGGATGTGTGGGGTGTATAGAGGGGATGTAATTGGGTAGGATAGCTTATGGAGGATATATGTATGTGTGTGCTGTATAGAGGGGATGTAATTGGGTAAGATAGCTTATGGAGGATATGTGTGTGCTGTATAGAGGGGATGTAATTGGGTAGGATAGCTTATGGAGGATATGTGTGTGCTGTATAGTGGGGATGTAATTGGGTAGGATAGCTTATGAAGGATATGTGTGTGCTGTATAGTGGGGATGTAATTGGGTAGGATAGCTTATGGAGGATATGTGTGGGCTGTATAGAGGGGATATAATTGGGTAGGATAGCTTATGGAGGATGTGTGTGCTGTATAGAGGGGATGTAATTAGGTAGGATAGATTATGGAGGTTATGTGTGTGCTGTATAGTGAGGATGTAATTGGGTAGGATAGCTTAAGGAGGATATGTGTGTGCTGTATAGTGGAGATGTAATTGGGTAGGATAGCTTATGGAGGATATGTGTGTGCTGTATAGTGGGGATGTAATTGGGTAGGATAGCTTATGGAGGATATGTGTGTGCTGTATAGAGGGGATGTAATTGGGTAGGATAGCTTATGGAGGATGTGTGGGGTGTATAGTGGGGATGTAATTGGGTAGGATAGCTTATGGAGGATATGTGTGTGCTGTATAGTGGGGATGTAATTGGGTAGGATAGCTTATGGAGGATATGTGTGTGCTGTATAGTGGGGATGTAACTGGGTAGGATAGATTATGGAGGATATGTGTGTGCTGTATAGTGGGGATGTAATTGAGTAGGATAGATTATGGAGAATATGTGTGTGCTGTATAGAGGGGATGCAATTGGGTAGGATAGCTTATGGAGGATGTGTGGGGTGTATAGAGGGGATATAATTGGGTAGGATAGCTTATGGAGGATGTTTGGGGTGTATACTGGGGATGTAATTGGGTAGGATATCTTATGGAGGATATGTGTGTGCTGTATAGTGGGGATGTAATTGGGTAGGATAGATTATGGAGGATATGTGTGTGTGCTGTATAGTGGGGATGTAATTGGGTAGGAAAGATTATGGAGGATGTGTGTGTGCTGTATAGAGGGGATGTAATTGGGTAGGATAGATTATGGAGGATATGTGTGTGTGCTGTATAGTGGGGATGTAATTGGGTAGGATAGATTATGGAGGATGTGTGTGTGCTGTATAGAGGGGATGTAATTAGGTAGGATAGATTATGGAGGTTATGTGTGTGCTGTATAGTGAGGATGTAATTGGGTAGGATAGCTTAAGGAGGATATGTGTGTGCTGTATAGTGGAGATGTAATTGGGTAGGATACCTTATGGAAGATATGTGTGTGCTGTATAGATGGGATGTAATTGGGTAGGATAGCTTATGGAGGATATGTGTGTGCTGTATAGAGGTGATGTAATTGGGTAGGATAGATTATGGAGGATATGTGTGTGCTGTATAGAGGGGATGTAATTGGGTAGGATAGCTTATGGAGGATATGTGTGTACTGTATAGAGGGGATGTAATTGGGTAGGATAGCTTATGGAGGATATGTGTGTGCTGTATAGATGGGATGTAATTGGGTAGGATAGCTTATGGAGGATATGTGTGTGCTGTATAGAGGTGATGTAATTGGGTAGGATAGATTATGGAGGATGTGTGTGTGCTGTATAGAGGGGATGTAATTGGGTAGGATAGCTTATGGAGGATATGTGTGTGCTGTATAGTGGGGATGTAATTGGGTAGGATAGCTTATGGAGGATATGTGTGTGTGCTGTATAGAGGGGATGTAATTGGGTAGGATAGCTTATGGAGGATATATGTGTGTGCTGTATAGAGGGGATGTATTTGGAGAAGATAGACTATGGAGGATATGTGTGTGCTGTATAGTGGGGATGTAATTGGGCAGGATAGATTATGGAGGATATGTGTGTGTTGTATAGAGGGATGAAATTGGGTAGGATAGCTTATGGAGGATGTGTGGGGTGTATAGAGGGGATGTAATTGGGTAGGATAGATTATGGCGGATATGTGTATGCTGTATAGAGGGGATGTAATTGGGTAAGATAGCTTATGGAGGTTATGTGTGTGTGCTGTATAGAGGGGATGTAATTGGGTAGGATAGCTTATGGAGGATGTGTGGGGTGTATAGAGGGGATGTAATTGGGTAGGATAGCTTATGGAGGATATATGTATGTGTGTGCTGTATAGAGGGGATGTAATTGGGTAAGATAGCTTATGGAGGATATGTGTGTGCTGTATAGAGGGGATGTAATTGGGTAGGATAGCTTATGGAGGATATGTGTGTGCTGTATAGTGGGGATGTAATTGGGTAGGATAGCTTATGAAGGATATGTGTGTGCTGTATAGTGGGGATGTAATTGGGTAGGATAGCTTATGGAGGATATGTGTGTGCTGTATAGAGGGGATATAATTGGGTAGGATAGCTTATGGAGGATGTGTGTGCTGTATAGAGGGGATGTAATTAGGTAGGATAGATTATGGAGGTTATGTGTGTGCTGTATAGTGAGGATGTAATTGGGTAGGATAGCTTAAGGAGGATATGTGTGTGCTGTATAGTGGAGATGTAATTGGGTAGGATAGCTTATGGAGGATATGTGTGTGCTGTATAGTGGGGATGTAATTGGGTAGGATAGCTTATGGAGGATATGTGTGTGCTGTATAGAGGGGATGTAATTGGGTAGGATAGCTTATGGAGGATGTGTGGGGTGTATAGTGGGGATGTAATTGGGTAGGATAGCTTATGGAGGATATGTGTGTGCTGTATAGTGGGGATGTAATTGGGTAGGATAGCTTATGGAGGATATGTGTGTGCTGTATAGTGGGGATGTAACTGGGTAGGATAGATTATGGAGGATATGTGTGTGCTGTATAGTGGGGATGTAATTGAGTAGGATAGATTATGGAGAATATGTGTGTGCTGTATAGAGGGGATGCAATTGGGTAGGATAGCTTATGGAGGATGTGTGGGGTGTATAGAGGGGATATAATTGGGTAGGATAGCTTATGGAGGATGTTTGGGGTGTATACTGGGGATGTAATTGGGTAGGATATCTTATGGAGGATATGTGTGTGCTGTATAGTGGGGATGTAATTGGGTAGGATAGATTATGGAGGATATGTGTGTGTGCTGTATAGTGGGGATGTAATTGGGTAGGAAAGATTATGGAGGATGTGTGTGTGCTGTATAGAGGGGATGTAATTGGGTAGGATAGATTATGGAGGATATGTGTGTGTGCTGTATAGTGGGGATGTAATTGGGTAGGATAGATTATGGAGGATGTGTGTGTGCTGTATAGAGGGAATGTAATTAGGTAGGATAGCTTATGGAGGATATGTGTGTGCTGTATAGAGGGGATGTAATTGGGTAGGATAGCTTATGGAGGATATGTGTGTACTGTATAGTGGGGATGTAATTGGGTAGGATAGCTTATGGAGGATGTGTGGGGTGTATAGAGGGGATGTAATTGGGTAGGATAGATTATGGAGGATATGTGTATGCTGTATAGAGGGGATGTAATTGGGTAAGATAGCTTATGGAGGTTATGTGTGTGTGCTGTATAGAGGGGATGTAATTGGGTAGGATAGCTTATGGAGGATATGTGTGTGTGCTGTATAGAGGGGATGTAATTGGGTAAGATAGCTTATGGAGGATATGTGTGTGCTGTATAGTGGGGATGTAATTGGGTAGGATAGCTTATGGAGGATATGTGTGTGCTGTATAGTGGGGATGTAATTGGGTAGGATAGCTTATGGAGGATATGTGTGGGCTGTATAGAGGGGATGTAATTGGGTAGGATAGATTATGGAGTATATGTGTGCTGTATAGAGGGGATGTATTTGGGTAGGATAGCTTATGGAGGATATGTGTGGGCTGTATAGAGGGGATCTAATTGGGTAGGATAGCTTATGGAGAATATGTGTGCTGTATAGAGGGGATGTATTTGGGTAGGATAGCTTATGGAGGATATGTGTGTGTGCTGTATAGAGGGGATCTAATTGGGTAGGATAGATTATGGAGGATATGTGTGTGCTGTATAGTGGGGATGTAATTGGGTAGGATAGCTTATGGAGGATATGTGTGTGCTGTATAGAGGGGATGTAATTGGGTAGGATAGTTTATGGAGGATATGTGTGTGCTGTATAGAGGGGATGTAATTGGGTAGGATAGCTTATGGAGGATATGTGTGTGCTGTATAGAGGGGATGTAATTGGGTAGGATAGATTATGGAGGATATGTATGTGCTGTATAGAGGGGATGTAATTGGGTAGGATTGCTTATGGAGGATGTGTGGGGTGTATAGAGGGGATGTAATTGGGTAGGATAGCTTATGGAGGATATGTGTGGGCTGTAGAGAGGGGATGTAATTGGGTACGATAGCTTATGGAGGATAAGTGTTTGCTGTATAGTGGGAATGTAATTTGGTAGGATATTTTAAGGAGGATATGTGTGTGCTGTATAGTGGGGATGTAATTGGGTAGGATAGCTTATGGAGGATATGTGTGTGCTGTATAGAGGGGATGTAATTGGGTAGGATAGTTTATGGAGGATATGTGTGTGCTGTATAGAGGGGATATAATTGGGTAGGATAGATTATGGAGGATATGTGTGTGCTGTATAGAGGGGATGTAATTGGGTAGGACAGATTATGGAGGATATGTGTGTGCTGTATAGAGGGGATGTAATTGGGTAGGATAGATTATGGAGGATATGTGTGTGCTGTATAGTGGGTATGTAATTGGGTAGGATAGCTTATGGAGGATATTTGTGTGCTGTATAGAGGGGATGTAATTGGGTAAGATAGCTTATGGAGGATATGTGTGTGCTGTATAGTGGGGATGTAATTGGGTAGGATAGCTTATGGAGGATATGTGTGTGCTGTATAGAGGGGATGTAATTGGGTAGGATAGCTTATGGAGGATATGTGTGTGCTGTATAGAGGGGATATAATTGGGTAGGATAGCTTATGGAGGATATGTGTGTGCTGTATAGAGGGGATGTAATTGGGTAGGATAGCTTATGGAGGATGTGTGTGCTATATAGAGGGGATGTAATTGGGTAGGATAGCTTATGGTGGATATGTGTATGTGTGCTGTATAGAGGGGATGTAATTGGGTAGGATAGCTTATGGAGGATGTGTGGGATGTATAGAGGTGATGTAATTGGGTAGGATAGCTTATGGAGGATGTGTGTGCTGTATAGAGGGGATGTAATTGGGTAGGATAGCTTATGGAGGATATGTGTGTGCTGTATAGAGGGGATGTAATTGGGTAGGATAGATTATGGAGGATATGTGTGTGCTGCATAGAGGGATGTAATTGGGTAGGATAGCTTATGGAGGATGTGTGGGGTGTATAGAGGGGATGTAATTGGGTAGGATATATTATGGAGGATATGTGTATGCTGTATAGAGGGGATGTAATTGGGTAAGATAGCTTATGGAGGTTATGTGTGTGTGATGTATAGAGGGGATGTAATTGGGTAGGATAGCTTATGGAGGATGTGTGGGGTGTATAGAGGGGATGTAATTGGGTAGGATAGCTTATGGAGGATATATGTGTGTGCTGTATAGAGGGGATGTAATTGGGTAAGATAGCTTATGGAGGATATGTGTGTGCTGTATAGAGGGGATGTAATTGGGTAGGATAGCTTAAGGAGGATATGTGTGTGCTGTATAGTGGGGATGTAATTGGGTAGGATAGCTTATGGAGGATATGTGTGTGCTGTATAGTGGAAATGTAATTGGGTAGGATAGCTTATGGAGGATATGTGTGGGCTGTATAGAGGGGATGTAATAGGGTAGGATAGATTATGGAGTATATGTGTGCTGTATAGAGTGGATGTATTTGGGTAGGATAGCTTATGGAGGATATGTGTGGGCTGTATAGAGGGGATCTAATTGGGTAGGATAGCTTATGGAGGATATGTGTGTGCTGTATAGAGGGGATATAATTGGGTAGGATAGCTTATGGAGAATATGTGTGCTGTATAGAGGGGATGTATTTGGGTAGGATAGCTTATGGAGGATATTTGTGTGCTGTATAGAGGGATCTAATTGGGTAGGATAGATTATTGGGGATATGTGTGTGCTGTATAGAGGGGATGTAATTGGGTAGGATAGCTTAAGGAGGATATGTGTGTGCTGTATAGTGGGGATGTAATTGGGTAGGATAGCTTATGGAGGATATGTGTGTGCTGTATAGTGGAAATGTAATTGGGTAGGATAGCTTATGGAGGATATGTGTGGGCTGTATAGAGGGGATATAATTGGGTAGGATAGCTTATGGAGAATATGTGTGCTGTATAGAGGGGATGTATTTGGGTAGGATAGCTTATGGAGGATATGTGTGTGCTGTATAGAGGGGATCTAATTGGGTAGGATAGATTATTGAGGATATGTGTGTGCTGTATAGTGGGGATGTAATTGGGTAGGATAGCTTATGGAGGATATGTGTGTGCTGTATAGAGGGGATGTAATTGGGTTGGATAGTTTATGGAGGATATGTGAGTGCTGTATAGAGGGGATGTAATTGGGTAGGATAGCTTATGGAGGATATGTGTGTGCTGTATAGAGGGGATGTAATTGGGTAGGATAGATTATGGAGGATATGTATGTGCTGTATAGAGGGGATGTAATTGGGTAGGATAGCTTAAGGAGGATGTGTGGGGTGTATAGAGGGGATGTAATTGGGTAGGATAGCTTATGGAGGATATGTGTGGGCTGTAGAGAGGGGATGTAATTGGGTAGGATAGCTTATGGAGGATAAGTGTGTGCTGTATAGTGGGAATGTAATTTGGTAGGATAGCTTATGGAGGATATGTGTGTGCTGTATAGTGGGGATGTAATTGGGTAGGATAGCTTATGGAGGATAAGTGTGTGCTGTATAGAGGGGATGTAATTGGGTAGGATAGCTTATGGAGGATATGTGTGTTCTGTATAGAGGGGATATAATTGGGTAGGATAGATTATGGAGGATATGTGTGTGATGTATAGAGGGGATGTATTTGGGTAGGACAGATTATGGAGGATATGTGTGTGCTGTATAGAGGGGATGTAATTGGGTAGGATAGATTATGGAGGATATGTGTGTGCTGTATAGTGGGTATGTAATTGGGTAGGATAGCTTATGGAGGATATTTGTGTGCTGTATAGAGGGGATGTAATTGGGTAAGATAGCTTATGGAGGATATGTGTGTGCTGTATAGTGGGGATGTAATTGGGTTGGATAGCTTATGGAGGATATGTGTGTGCTGTATAGAGGGGATGTAATTGGGTAGGATAGCTTATGGAGGATGTGTGTGTGTGCTGTATAGAGGGGATGTAATTGGGTAGGATAGCTTATTGAGGATATGTGTATGCTGTATAGTGGTGATGTAATTGGGTAGGATAGCTTATGGAGGTTATGTGTGTGCTGTATAGAGGGGATGTAATTGGGTAGGATAGCTTATGGAGGACATGTGTGTGCTGTATAGTGGTGATGTAATTGGGTAGGATAGCTTATGGAGGTTATGTGTGAGCTGTATAGAGGGGATGTAATTGGGTAGGATAGCTTACGGAGGTTATGTGTGTGCTGTATAGAGAGGATGTAATTGGGTAGGATAGCTTATGGAGGATATGTGTGTGTGCTGTATAGAGGGGATGTAATTGGGAAGGATAGCTTATGGAGGATATGTGTGTGTGCTGTATAGAGGGGATGTAATTGGGTAGGATAGATTATGGAGGATATGTGTGTGGGCTGTATATAGGGGATGTAATTGGGTAGGTTAGATTATGGAGGATATGTGTGTGCGGTATAGAGGGGATGTAATTGGGTAGGATAGATTATGGAGGATATGTGTGTGCTGTATAGAGGGGATGTAATTGGGAAGGATAGCTTATGGAGGATATGTGTGTGTGCTGTATAGAGGGGATGTAATTGGGTAGGATAGATTATGGCGGATATGTGTGTGCGGTATAGAGGGGATGTAATTGGGTAGGATAGATTATGGAGGATATGTGTGTGCTGTATAGTGGGGATGTAATTGGGTAGGATAGCTTATGGAGGATATGTGTATGCTGTATATTGGTGATGAAATTGGGTAGGATAGCTTATGAATGATGTGTGGTGTATAAAGGGGATGTAATTGGGTAGGATAGCTTATGGAGGATATGTGTGTGCTGTATAGTGGGGATGTAATTGGGTAGTATAGCTTATGGAGGATGTGTGGGGTGTATAGAGGGGATGTAATTGGGTAGGATAGATTATGGAGGATATGTATGTGCTGTATAGAGGGGATGTAATTGGGTAGGATAGCTTATGGAGGATATGTGTGTGCTGTATAGTGGGGATGTAATTGGGTAGGATAGCTTATGGAGGATATGTGTGGGCTGTATAGAGGGGATGTAATTGGGTAGGATAGCTTATGGAGGATATGTGTGTGCTGTATAGTGGGGATGTAATTGGGTAGTATAGCTTATGGAGGATATGTGTGTGCTGTATAGAGGGGATGTAATTGGGGAGGATAGATTATGGAGGATATGTGTGTGCTGTATAGAGGAGATGTAGTTGGGTAGGATAGCTAATGGAGTATATGTGTGTGCTGTATAGAGGGGATGTAATTGGGTAGGATAGCTTATGGAGGATATGTGTGGGCTGTATAGAGGGGATGTAATTGGGTAGGATAGCTTATGGAGGATATGTGTGGGCTGTATAGAGGGGATGTAATTGGGTAGGATAGCTTATGGAGGATATGTGTGTGCTGTATAGTGGGGATGTAATTGGGTAGGATAGCTTATGGAGGGTGTGTGTGTGCTGTATAGAGGGGATGTAATTGGGTAGGATAGCTTATGGAGGATATGTGTGGGCTGTATAGAGGGGATGTAATTGGGTAGGATAGCTTATGGAGGATATGTGTGGGCTGTATAGAGGGGATGTAATTGGGTAGGATAGCTTATGGAGGATATGTGTGTGCTGTATTGTGGGGATGTAATTGGGTAGGATAGCTTATGGAGGATATGTGTGTGCTGTATAGAGGGGATGTAATTGGGTAGGATAGCTTATGGAGGATGTGTGGTGTGTATAGAGGGGATGTAATTGGGTAGGATAGCTTATGGAGGATATGTGTGTGCTGTATAGAGGGGATGTAATTGGGTAGGATAGCTTATGCAGGATGTGTGTATGCTGTATAGAGGGGATGTAATTGGGTAGGATAGCTTATGGAGGATATTTGTATGCTGTATAGAGGGGATGTAATTGGATAGGATAGTTTATGGAGGATGTTTGTGTGCTGTATAGAGGGAATGTAATTAGGTAGGATAGCTTATGGAGGTTATGTGTGTGCTGTATAGAGGGGATGTAATTGGGTAGGATAGATTATGGAGGATATGTGTGTGCTGTATAGAGGGGATGTAATTGGGTAGGATAGCTTATGGAGGATATGTGTGTGCTGTATAGAGGGGATGTAATTGGGAAGGATAACTTATGGAGGATATGTGTGTGCTGTATAGAGGGGATGTAATTGGGTAGGATAGCTTATGGAGGGTGTGTGGGGTGTATAGAGGGGATGTAATTGGGTAGGATAGATTATGGAGGATATGTCTTTGCTGTATAGAGGGGATGTAATTGGGTAGGATAGATTATGGAGGATATGTGTGTGTGCTGTATAGAGGGGATGTAATTGGGTAGGATAGCTTATGGGGATATGTGTGTGCTGTATAGAGGGGATGTAATTGGGTAGGATAGCTTATGGAGGATGTGTGGCGTGTATAGAGGGGATGCAATTGGGTAGGATAGCTTATGGAGGATATGTGTGTGCTGTATAGTGGGGATGTAATTGGGTAGGATAGCTTATGGAGGATGTGTGTGTGCTGTATAGAGGGGATGTAATTGGGTAGGATAGCTTATGGAGGATATATGTGTGTGCTGTATAGAGGGGATGTATTTGGAGAAGATAGACTATGGAGGATATGTGTGTGCTGTATAGTGGGGATGTAATTGGGTAGGATAGATTATGGAGGATATGTGTGTGCTGTATAGAGGGATGAAATTGGGTATGATAGCTTATGGAGGATGTGTGGGGTGTATAGAGGGGATGTAATTGGGTAGGATAGATTATGGCGGATATGTGTATGCTGTATAGAGGGGATGTAATTGGGTAAGATAGCTTATGGAGGTTATGTGTGTGTGCTGTATAGAGGGGATGTAATTGGGTAGGATAGCTTATGGAGGATGTGCGGGGTGTATAGAGGGGATGTAATTGGGTAGGATAGCTTATGGAGGATATATGTGTGTGCTGTATAGAGGGGATGTAATTGGGTAAGATAGCTTATGGAGGATATGTGTGTGCTGTATAGAGGGGATGTAATTGGGTAGGATATCTTATGGAGGATATGTGTGTGCTGTATAGTGGGGATGTAATTGGGTAGGATAGCTTATGGAGGATATGTGTGAGCTGTATAGTGGGGATGTAACTGGGTAGGATAGCTTATGGAGGATATGTGTGGGCTGTATAGAGGGGATGTAATTGTGTAGGATAGATTATGGAGTATATGTGTGCTGTATAGAGGGGATGTATTTGGGTAGGATAGCTTATGGAGGATATGTGTGGGCTGTATAGAGGGGATCTAATTGGGTAGGATAGCTTATGGAGGATATGTGTGTGCTGTATAGAGGGGATATAATTGGGTAGAATAGCTTATGGAGAATATGTGTGCTGTATAGAGGGGATGTATTTGGGTAGGATAGCTTATGGAGGATATGTGTGTGTGCTGTATAGAGGGGATCTAATTGGGTAGGATAGATTATGGAGGATATGTGTGTGCTGTATAGTGGGGATGTAATTGGGTAGGATAGCTTATGGAGGATATGTTTGTGCTGTATAGAGGGGATGTAATTGGGTAGGATGGCTTATGGAGGATATGTGTGTGCTGTATAGAGGGGATATAATTGGGTAGGATAGCTTATGGAGGATATGTGTGTGCTGTATAGAGGGGATGTAATTAGGTAGGATAGATTATGGAGGTTATGTGTGTGCTGTATAGTGAGGATGTAATTGGGTAGGATAGCTTAAGGAGGATATGTGTGTGCTGTATAGTGGAGATGTAATTGGGTAGGATAGCTTATGGAAGATATGTGTGTGCTGTATAGATGGGATGTAATTGGGTAGGATAGCTTATGGAGGATATGTGTGTGCTGTATAGAGGTGATGTAATTGGGTAGGATAGATTATGGAGGATATGTGTGTGCTGTATAGAGGGGATGTAATTGGGTAGGATAGCTTATGGAGGATATGTGTGTACTGTATAGAGGGGATGTAATTGGGTAGGATAGCTTATGGAGGATATGTGTGTGCTGTATAGATGGGATGTAATTGGGTAGGATAGCTTATGGAGGATATGTGTGTGCTGTATAGAGGTGATGTAATTGGGTAGGATAGATTATGGAGGATGTGTGTGTGCTGTATAGAGGGGATGTAATTGGGTAGGATAGATTATGGAGGATATGTGTGTGCTGTATAGGGGGGATGTAATTGGGTAGGATAGCTTATGGAGGATATGGGTGTGCTGTATAGAGGGGATGTAATTGGGTAGGATAGCTTATGGAGGATATGTGTGTGCTGTATAGTGGGGATGTAATTGGGTAGGATAGCTTATGGAGGATATGTGTGTGTGCTGTATAGAGGGGATGTAATTGGGTAGGATAGCTTATGGAGGATATATGTGTGTGCTGTATAGAGGGGATGTATTTGGAGAAGATAGACTATGGAGGATATGTGTGTGCTGTATAGTGGGGATGTAATTGGGCAGGATAGATTATGGAGGATATGTGTGTGTTGTATAGAGGGATGAAATTGGGTAGGATAGCTTATGGAGGATGTGTGGGGTGTATAGAGGGGATGTAATTGGGTAGGATAGATTATGGCGGATATGTGTATGCTGTATAGAGGGGATGTAATTGGGTAAGATAGCTTATGGAGGTTATGTCTGTGTGCTGTATAGAGGGGATGTAATTGGGTAGGATAGCTTATGGAGGATGTGTGGGGTGTATAGAGGGGATGTAATTGGGTAGGATAGCTTATGGAGGATATATGTGTGTGCTGTATAGAGGGGATGTAATTGGGTAAGATAGCTTATGGAGGATATGTGTGTGCTGTATAGAGGGGATGTAATTGGGTAGGATAGCTTATGGAGGATATGTGTGTGCTGTATAGTGGGGATGTAATTGGGTAGGATAGCTTATGAAGGATATGTGTGTGCTGTATAGTGGGGATGTAATTGGGTAGGATAGCTTATGGAGGATATGTGTGGGCTGTATAGAGGGGATGTAATTGTGTATGATAGATTATGGAGGATATGTGTGTGCTGTATAGAGGGGATATAATTGGGTAGGATAGCTTATGGAGGATGTGTGTGCTGTATAGAGGGGATGTAATTAGGTAGGATAGATTATGGAGGTTATGTGTGTGCTGTATAGTGAGGATGTAATTGGGTAGGATAGCTTAAGGAGGATATGTGTGTGCTGTATAGTGGAGATGTAATTGGGTAGGATAGCTTATGGAGGATATGTGTGTGCTGTATAGTGGGGATGTAATTGGGTAGGATAGCTTATGGAGGATATGTGTGTGCTGTATAGAGGGAATGTAATTGGGTAGGACAGCTTATGGAGGATATGTGTATGCTGTATAGTGGTGATGTAATTGGGTAAGATAGCTTATGGAGGATGTGTGGGGTGTATAGAGGGGATGTAATTGGGTAGGATAGCTTATGGAGGATATGTGTGTGCTGTATAGAGGGGATGTAATTGGGTAGGATAGCTTATGGAGGATATGTGTGTGCTGTATAGAGGGGATGTAATTGGGTAGGATAGCTTATGGAGGATATGTATGGGCTGTATAGAGGGGATGTAATTGGGTAGGATGGCTTATGGAGGATATGTGTGTGTGCTGTATAGAGGGGATGTAATTGGGTAGGATAGATTATGGAGATCATGTGTGTGCTGTATAGAGGGGATGTAATTGGGTAGGATAGCTTATGAAGGATATGTGTGTGCTGTATAGAGGGGATGTAATTGGGTAGGATAGCTTATGGAGGATATGTGTGTGCTCTATAGAGGGGATGTAATTGGAGAAGATAGACTATGGAGGATATGTGTGTGCTGTATAGTGGAGATGTAATTGGGAAGGATAGATTATGGAGGATATGTATGTGCTGTATAGAGGGGATGTAATTGGGTAGGATAGCTTATGGAGGATATGTTTGTGCTGTATAGTGGGGATGTAATTGGGTAGGATAGATTATGGAGATTATGTGTGTGCTGTATAGAGGGGATGTAATTGGGTAGGATAGCTTATGAAGGATATGTGTGTGCTGTATAGAGGGGATGTAATTGGGTAGGATAGCTTATGGAGGATATGTGTGTGCTCTATAGAGGGGATATAATGGGGTAGGATAGCTTATGGAGGGTATGTGTGGGCTGTATAGAGGGGAGATATATGGGTGGGGAATCATAATATTACAGTGTTATAGTTGGTGGGTATTATAGGTGGTGTGTTGGTAGTACTGTGTTACAGTCGGGGGGTATTATAGGTGGTGTGTTAGTAGTACAGTGTTACAGTCAGGGGGTATTATAGGTGGTGTGCTAGTAGTACAGTGTTACAGTCGGGGGGTATTATAGGTGGTGTGCTAGTAGTACAGTGTTACAGTCGGGAGGTATTATAGGTAGTGCATTAGTAGTACAGTGTTACATCGTTGGGTATTATAGGTGGTGTGTTCTTAGAACAGTGTTACAGTCGGTGAGTATTATAGGTGGTGTGTTAGTAGTATAGTGTTACAGTCGTTTGGTATTATAGGTGGTGTTAGTAGTACAGTGTTACAGTCAGGGGGTATTATAGGTGGTGTGCTAGTAGTACAGTGTTACAGTCGGGAGGTATTATAGGTGGTGTGTTAGTAGTACAGTGTTACAGTTGGTGGGAATTATAGGTGGTGTGTTCGTAGAACAGTGTTACAGTCGGTGGGTATTATAGGTGGTGTGTTAGTAGTACAGTGTTACAGTCGGGGGGTATTATAGATGGTGTGTTAATAGTACAATGTTTCAGTCGGGGGGTATTATAGGTGATGTGTTAGTAGTACAGTGTTACATAGGGGGGTATTATAGGTGATGTGTTAGTTGTACAGTGTTACAGTCAGGGGGTATTAGATGTGGTGTGTTACTAGTACAGTGTTACAGTTGGGGAGTATTATAGGTGGTCTGTTAGTATAGTACAGTGTTACAGTCGGTGGGTATTACAGGTGGCGTGTTAGTATAGTACAGTGTTACAGTCGGTGGGTATTACAGGTGATGTGTTAGTAGTACAGTGTTACAGTCTGTGGGTATTATATGTGGGCAGTATAAAGGGGATGTATTTGGGTAGGATAGATTATGGAGGATATGTGTGGGCTGTATAGAGGGGATGTAATTGGGTAGGATAGCTTAAGGAGGATATGTCTGTGCTGTATAGAGGGGATGTAATTGGGTAGGATAGCTTATGGAGGATATGTGTGTGCTGTATAGAGGGGATGTAATTGGGTAGGATAGATTATGGAGGATATGTGTGGGCTGTATAGAGGGGATGTAATTGGGTAGGATAGCTTATGGAGGATTTGTGTGTGCTGTATAGAGGGGATGTAATTGGGTAGGATAGATTATGGAGGATATGTGTGTGTTGTATAGAGGGGATGTAATTGGGTAGGATAACTTATGGAGGATATGTGTGTGCTGTATAGAGGGGATGTAACTGGGAAGGATAGCTTATGGAGGGTATGTGTGTGCTGTATAGTGGGGATGTAATTGGGTAGGATAGATTATGGAGGATATGTGTGTGCTGTATAGAGGGGATGTAATTGGGTAGGATAGATTATGGAGGATATGTGTGCTGTATAGAGGGGATGTAATTGGGTAGGATAGCTTATGGAGGATATGTGTGTGCTGTATAGTGGAGATGTAATTGGGTAGGATAGCTTATGGAGGATATGTGCCTGCTGTATAGTGGGGATGTAATTGGGTAGGATAGCTTATGGAGGATATGTGTGTGCTGTATAGAGGGGATGTAATTGGGTAGGATAGATTATGGAGGATATGTGTGTGCTGTATAGTGGGGATGTAATTGGGTAGTAAAGCTTATGGAGGATGTGTGTGTGCTGTATAGAGGGGATGTAATTGGGTAGGATAGCTAATGGAGGATATGTGTCTGCTGTATAGTGGGGATGTAATTGTGTAGCATAGCTTATGGAGGATATGTGTGTGCTGTATAGAGGGAATGTAATTGGGTAGGATAGCTTATGGAGGGTATGTGTGGGCTGTATAGAGGTGAGAAATATGGGTGGGGAATCATAGTATTACAGTGTTATAGTCGGGGGGTATTATAGGTGGTGTGTTAGTAGTGTTACAATCTGTGGGTATTATAGGTGGTGTGTTAGTAGTACAGTGTTACAGTCGGTGGGTATTATAGGTGGTGTGTTAGTAGTACAGTGTTACAGTCGGTGGGTATTATAGGTGGTGTGTTAGTAGTACAGTGTTACAGTAGGTGGCTATTATAGGTAGTATGTTAGTAGTACAGTGTTACAGTAGGGGGGTATTATAGGTGTGTGTTAGTAGTAGTGTGTTACAGTAGGGGGGTATTATAGGTGGTGTCTTAGTAGTACAGTGTCAGTCAGGGGATATCATAGGTGGTGTGTTAGTAGTACAGTGTTACAGTCTGTGGGTATTATAGGTGGTGTCTTAGTAGTACAGTGTCAGTCAGGGGATATCATAGGTGGTGTGTTAGTAGCACAGTGTTACAGTCGGGTATCATAGGTGGTGTGTTAGTAGTACAGTGTTACAGTTGGGTATTATAGGTGGTGTCTTAGTAGTACAGCGTCAGTCAGGGGATATCATAGGTGGTGTGTTAGTAGTACTGTGTTAGTCGGGTGGTATTATAGGTGGTGTGTTAGTAGTACAGTGTTACCGTCGGGGGGTATTATAGGTGGAGTGTTAGTAGTACAGTGTTAGTCGGGTGGTATTATAGGTGGTGTGTTAGTAGTACAGTGTTACCGTCGGTGGGTATTATAGGTGTTGTGTTAGTAGTACAGTGTTACAGTGGGTGGGTATTATAGGTGGTGTGTTAGTAGTACAGTGTTACAGTCGGTGGGTATTATAGGTGGTGTTAGTAGTACAGTGTTACAGTGGGTGGGTATTATAGGTGGTGTGTTAGTAGTACAGTGTTACAGTCGGTGGGTATTATAGGTGGTGTTAGTAGTACAGTGTTACAGTGGGTGGGTATTATAGGTGGTGTGTTAGTAGTACAGTGTTACCGTCGGGGGGTATTATAGGTGGAGTGTTAGTAGTACAGTGTTAGTCGGGTGGTATTATAGGTGGTGTGTTAGTAGTACAGTGTTACCGTCGGTGGGTATTATAGGTGTTGTGTTAGTAGTACAGTGTTACAGTGGGTGGGTATTATAGGTGGTGTGTTAGTAGTACAGTGTTACAGTCGGTGGGTATTATAGGTGGTGTTAGTAGTACAGTGTTACAGTCGGTGGGTATTATAGGTGGTGTGTTAGTAGTACAGTGTTACAGTCGGTGGGTATTATAGGTGGTGTGTTAGTAATACAGTGTTACAGTTGGGGGGTATTATAGGTGGTATGTTAGTATAGTACAGTGTTACAGTCGGGGGGTATCATAGGTGGTAAGTTAATATAGTACAGTGTTACAGTCGGGAGGTATTATAGGTGGTATGTTAGTATAGTACAGTGTTACAGTCGGGGGGTATTATAGGTGGTATGTTAGTATAGTAGTGTTACAGTCGGGGGGTATCATAGGTGGTATGTTAGTATAGTACAGTGTTACAGTCGGGGGGTATCATAGGTGGTATGTTAGTATAGTACAGTGTTACAGTCAGGGGGTATTATAGGTGGTATGTTAGTATAGTACAGTGTTACAGTCGAGGGGTATCATAGGTGGTATGTTAGTATAGAACAGTTATAGTCGGGGGGTATTATATGTGGTATGCTAGTATAGTACAGTGTTACAGTGGGGGGTATCATAGGTGTTATGTTAGTATAGTACAGTGTTACAGTCGTATAGGTGGTGTGTTAGTAGTACAGTGTTACAGTCGGTGGGTATTAAAGGTGGTGTGTTAGTAGTAGAATGTTACAGTCGGTGGGTATTATAGGTGGTGTGTTAGTAGTACAGTGTTGCAGTCGGTGGGTATAATAGGTGGTGTGTTAGTAGTACAGTGTTACAGTCGAGGGGTATTATAGGTGGTGTGTTAGTAGTACAGTGTTACAATCGAGGGGTATTATAGGTGGTGTGTTAGTAGTAGTGTTACAGTCGGTGGGTATTATAGGTGGTGTGTCAGTAGTACTGTGTTACAGTCGGTGGATGATGTGTATTAGTAGTACAGTGTTACAGTGGGTGGGTATTATAGGTGGTGTGTTAGTAGTATAGTGTTACTGTCGGCGTGTATTATAGGTGGTGTGTTAGTAGTACAGTGTTACAGTCGGTGGGTATTATAGGTGGTGTGTTAGTAGTACAGTGTTACAGTCGGTGGGTATTATAGGTGGTGTGTTAGCAGTATAGTGTTACTGTCGGTGTGTATTATAGGTGGTGTGTTAGTAGTACAGTGTTACAGTCGGTGGGTATTATAGGAGGTGTGTTAGTAGTACGGTGTTACAGTCGGTGGGTATTATAGGTGGTGTGTTAGTAGTACAGTGTTACAGTCGGGGTGTATTATACGTGGTGTGTTAGTAGTACAGTGTTACAGTCGAGGGGTATTATAGGTGGTGTGTTAGTAGTAGTGTTGTTACAGTAGGGGGCTATTATAGGTGGTGTGTTAGTAGTACAATGTTACAGTCGGTGGGTATTATAGGTGGTGTGTTAGTAGTATAGTGATACTGACGGTGTGTATTATAGGTGGTGTGTTAGTAGTACAGTGTTACAGTCGGTGGGTATTATAGGTGGTTTAGTAGTACAGTGTTACAGTCGGTGGGTATTATAGGTGGTTTAGTAGTACAGTGTTACAGTGGGTGGGTATTATAGGTGGTGTGTTAGTAGTACAGTGTTACAGTGGGTGGGTATTATAGGTGGTGTGTTAGTAGTACAGTGTTACAGTCGGGGGGTATTATAGGTGGTGTGTTAGTAGTACAGTGTTACAGTCGGGGGGTATTATAGGTGGTATGTTAGTATAGTACAGTGTTACAGTCGGGGGGTATTATAGGTGGTATGTTAGTATAGTACAGTGTTACAGTCGGTGGGTATTATAGGTGGTTTGTTAGTATAGTACAGTGTTACCGTCGGGGGGTATCATAGGTGGTATGTTAGTATAGTACAGTGTTACAGTCGGGGGGTATTATAGGTGGTATGTTAGTATAGTACAGTGTTACCGTCGGGGGGTATCATAGGTGGTATGTTAGTATAGTACAGTGTTACAGTCGGGGGGTATTATAGGTGGTATGTTAGTATAGTACAGTGTTACAGTCGGGGGGTATTATAGGTGGTATGTTAGTATAGTACAGTGTTACAGTCGGGGGGTATTATAGGTGGTATGTTAGTATAGTACAGTGTTACAGTCGGGAGGTATCATAGGTGGTATGTTAGTATAGTACAGTGTTACCGTCGGGGGGTATCATAGGTGGTATGTTAGTATAGTACAGTGTTACAGTCGGGGGGTATTATAGGTGGTATGTTAGTATAGTACAGTGTTATAGTTGGGGGGTATTGTAGGTGGTATGTTAGTATAGTACAGTGTTACAGTCGGGGGGTATTATAGGTGGTATGTTAGTATAGTACAGTGTTACAGTCGGGGGGTATTATAGGTGGTATGTTAGTATAGTACAGTGTTATAGTTGGGGGGTATTGTAGGTGGTATGTTAGTATAGTACAGTGTTACAGTCGGGGGGTATCATAGGTGGTGTGTTCCCCCGTGTCACGGTGCCGTCTCTGTGTTCTGGTAGTTTTCTTGACATTTTAAGGTTAGCTATACCAAAGCATGTCTTATGGCTTTTGTTGATTTGTTTTACCATCAAATTTTATAGTTTTATTCCAAATTCTGTCATTTAATAATGATTGAAATCCGTCACAAAAGAATTACATCATTATCTTAATTACGGTAGTCTCAAAGAACGTTCTGGACAAAAGAGTCCCTGCAGTGTAATCACAGCCCAGCATAGGGACGCTCACTGCTGCATTCTCATATCCGTACAGTGTAATCACAGCCCAGCATAGGGACGCTCACTGCTGCCTCCTCATATCTGTACAGTGTAAGCACAGCCCAGTATAGGTACGCCCACTGCTGCCTTCTCATATCTGTACAGTGTAAGCACAGCCCAGCATAGGGACGCCCACTGCTGCCTTCTCATATCCGTACAGTGTAATCACAGCCCAGCATAGGGACACCCACTGCTGCCTCCTTCTATCCGTACAGTGTAAGCACAGCCCAGCATAGGGACACCCACTGCTGCCTCCTCATATCTGTACAGTGTAAGCTCAGCCCAGCATAGGGACGCTCACTGCTGCCTCCTCATATCTGTACAGTGTAAGCTCAGCCCAGCATAGGGACGCCCACTGCTGCCTCCTCATATCTGTACAGTGTAATCACAGCCCAGTATAGGGACGCTCACTGCTGCCTCCTCATATCCGTACAGTGTAAGCACAGCCCAGTATAGGGACACCACTGCTGCCTCCTCATATCTGTACAGTGTAAGCACAGCCCAGCATAGGGACACCCACTGCTGCCTCCTCATATCCGTACAGTGTAAGCACAGCCCAGCATAGGGACACCCACTGCTGCCTCCTCATATCCGTACAGTGTAAGCACAGCCCAGCATAGGGACACCCACTGCTGCCTCCTCATATCCGTACAGTGTAAGCACAGCCCAGTATAGGGACACCACTGCTGCCTCCTCATATCTGTACAGTGTAAGCACAGCCCAGCATAGGGACACCCACTGCTGCCTCCTCATATCCGTACAGTGTAAGCACAGCCCAGCATAGGGACGCCCACTGCTGCCTTCTCATATCCGTACAGTGTAAGCACAGCCCAGCATAGGGACACCCACTGCTGCCTCCTCATATCCGTACAGTGTAAGCACAGCCCAGCATAGGGACACCCACTGCTGCCTCCTCATATCTGTACAGTGTAAACACAGCCCAGCATAGGGACGCCCACTGCTGCCTCCTCATATCCGTACAGTGTAAGCTCAGCCCAGCATAGGGACACTCACTGCTGCCTCCTCATATCTGTACAGTGTAAACACAGCCCAGCATATGGACGCTCACTGCTGCCTCCTCATATCCGTACAGTGTAAGCTCAGCCCAGCATAGGTACGCTCACTGCTGCCTCCTCATATCCGTACAGTGTAAGCACAGCCCAGCATAGGGACACCCACTGCTGCCTCCTCATATCTGTACAGTGTAATCACAGCCCAGCATAGGGACGCTCACTGCTGCCTCCTCATATCCGTACAGTGTAAGCTCAGCCCAGCATAGGGACACTCACTGCTGCCTCCTCATATCTGTACAGTGTAAACACAGCCCAGCATAGGGACACCCACTGCTGCCTCCTCATATCCGTACAGTGTAAGTACAGCCCAGCATAGGGACGCTCACTGCTGCCTCCTCATATCCGTACAGTGTAAGCTCAGCCCAGCATAGGTACGCTCACTGCTGCCTCCTCATATCTGTACAGTGTAATCACAGCCCAGCATAGGGACACCCACTGCTGCCTCCTCATATCTGTACAGTGTAATCACAGCCCAGCATAGGGACGCTCACTGCTGCCTCCTCATATCCGTACAGTGTAAGCACAGCCCAGCATAGGGACGCTCACTGCTACCTCCTCATATCTGTACAGTGTAAGCACAGCCCAGCATAGGGACGCCCACTGCTGCCTCCTCATATCCGTACAGTGTAAACACAGCCCAGCATAGGGACACCCACTGCTGCCTCCTCATATCTGTACAGTGTAAACACAGCCCAGTATAGGGACACCCACTGCTGCCTCCTCATATCTGTACAGTGTAAACACAGCCCAGTATAGGGACACTCACTGCTGCCTCCTCTTATCCGTACAGTGTAAGCTCAGCCCAGCATAGGGACGCTCACTGCTGCCTCCTCATATCCGTACAGTGTAAGCTCAGCCCAGCATAGGGACGCTAACTGCTGCCTCCTCATATCCGTACAGTGTAATCACAGCCCAGCATAGGGACACCCACTGCTGCCTCCTCATATCTGTACAGTGTAATCACAGCCCAGCATAGGGACGCTCACTGCTGCCTCCTCATATCCGTACAGTGTAAGCACAGCCCAGCATAGGGACACCCACTGCTGCCTCCTCATATCCGTACAGTGTAAGCACAGCCCAGCATAGGGACACCCACTGCTGCCTCCTCATATCCGTACAGTGTAAGCACAGCCCAGCATAGGGTCGCCCACTGCTGCCTTCTCATATCCATTCAGTTTAATCACAGCCCAGCATAGGGACACCACTGCTGCCTTCTCATATCTGTACATTGTAATCACAGCCCAGCATAGGGACGCCCACTGCTGCCTCCTCATATCCATACAGTGTAATCACAGCCCAGCATAGGGACCCCCACTGCTGCCTCCTCATATCCGTACAGTGTAAGCACAGCCCAGCATAGGGACTCCCACTGCTGCCTTCTCATATCTGTACAGTGTAATCACAGCCCAGCATAGGGACACCCACTGCTGCCTCCTCATATCCGTACAGTGTAAGCACAGCCCAGCATAGGGACACCCACTGCTGCCTCCTCATATCCGTACAGCGTAACCACAGCACAGCATAGGGACGCTCACTGCTGTTATCTCATATCTGTACAGTGTAATCACAGCCCAGCATAGGGGACACTCACTGCTGCCTTCTCATATCTGTACAGTGTAATCACAGCCCAGCATAGGGGACACTCACTGCTGCCTCCTCATATCCGTACAGTGTAAGCACAGCCCAGAATAGGGACACCCACTGCTGCCTCCTCATATCTGTACAGTGTAAGCACAGCCCAGCATAGGGACACCCACTGCTGGCTCCTCAAATCCGTACAGAGTAATCACAGCCCAGCATAGGGACGTCCACTGCTGCCTTCTCATATCTGTACAGTGTAAGCACAGCCCAGCATAGGGACGCCCACTGCTGCCTCCTCATATCCGTACAGTGTAAGCACACCCCAGCATAGGGACACCCAGTGCTGCCTTCTCATATCCGTACAGTGATAGCACAGCCCAGCATAGGGACACCCACTGCTGCCTTCTCATATCTGTACAGTGTAAGCACAGCCCAGCATAGGGACACCCACTGCTGCCTTCTCATATCTGTACAGTGTAATCACAGCCCAGCATAGGGACACCCACTGCTGCCTCCTCATATCCGTACAGTGTAATCACAGCCCAGCATAGGGATGCCCACTGCTGCCTTCTCATATCCGTACAGTGTAAGCACAGCCCAGAATAGGGACACACACTGCTGCCTCCTCATATCTGTACAGTGTAAGTACAGCACAGCTTAGGGACACCCACTGCTGCCTCCTCATATCCGTACAGTGTAAGCACAGCCCAGCATAGGGACCCCCACTGCTGCCTCCTCATATCTGTACAGTGTAAGCACAGCCAAGCATAGGGACACCCACTGCTGCCTTCTCATATCCGTACAGTGTAATCACAGCCCAGCATAGGGACACCCACTGCTGCCTCCTCATATCTGTACAGTGTAAGTACAGCCCAGCATAGGGACACCCACTGCAGCCTCCTCATATCCGTACAGTTTAATTACAGCCCAGCATAGGGACACCCACTGCAGCCTCCTCATATCCGTACAGTGTAATTACAGCCCAGCATAGGGATGTCCACTGCTGCCTTCTCATATCTGTACAGTGTAAGTACAGCCCAGCATAGGGACACCCACTGCTGCCTCCTCATATCCGTACAGTGTAATTACAGCCCAGCATAGGGACGCTCACTGCTGCCTCCTCATATCTACAGTGTAATCACAGCCCAGCATAGGGACACCCACTGCTGCCTCCTCATATCTGTACAGTGTAAGTACAGCCCAGCATAGGGACACCCACTGCTGCCTCCTCATATCTGTACAGTGTAAGTACAGCCCAGCATAGGGACACCCACTGCTGCCTCCTCATATCCGTACAGTGTAAATTACAGCCCAGCATAGGGACACCCACTGCTGCCTCCTCATATCCGTACAGTGTAGTTACAGCCCAGCATAGGGATGCCCACTGCTGCCTTCTCATATCTGTACAGTGTAAGTACAGCCCAGCATAGGGACACCCACTGCTGCCTCCTCATATCCGTACAGTGTAAATTACAGCCCAGCATAGGGACACCCACTGCTGCCTCCTCATATCCGTACAGTGTAGTTACAGCCCAGCATAAGGACGCCCCCTGCTGCCTTCTCATATCCGTACAGTGTAATTACAGCCCAGCATAGGGACACCCACTGCTGCCTTCTCATATCGGTACAGTGTAATCACAGCCCAGCATAGGGACACCCACTGCAGCCTCCTCATATCCATACAGTGTAATCACAGCCCAGCATAGGGACGCCCCCTGCTGCCTTCTCATATCCGTACAGTGTAATTACAGCCCAGCATAGGGACACCCACTGCTGCCTTCTCATATCGGTACAGTGTAATCACAGCCCAGCATAGGGACACCCACTGCAGCCTCCTCATATCCATACAGTGTAATCACAGCCCAGCATAGGGACGCCCACTGCTGCCTCCTCATATCCGTACAGTGTAATCACAACCCAGCATAGGGACGCCCACTGCTACCCCCTCATATCCGTACAGTGTAATCACAGCCCAGCATAGGGACACCCACTGCTGCCTTCTCATATCCGTACAGTGTAAGTAAAGCCCAGCATAGGGACGCCCACTGCTACCCCCTCATATCCGTACAGTGTAATCACAACCCAGCATAGGGACGCCCACTGCTACCCCCTCATATCCGTACAGTGTAATCACAGCCGAGCATAGGGACGCCCACTGCTGCCTTCTCATATCTGTACAGTGTAATCACAGCCCAGCATAGGGACGCCCACTGCTGCCTCCTCATATCTGTACAGTGTAAGCACAGCCCAGCATAGGGACACCCACTGCTGCCTCCTCATATCCATACAGTGTAATCACAGCCCAGCATAGGGACTCCCACTGCTGCCTCCTCATATCTGTACAGTGTAATCCCAGCCCAGCATAGGGACTCCCACTGCTGCCTTCTCATATCTGTACAGTGTAAGTACAGCCCAGCATAGGGACTCCCACTGCTGCCTCCTCATATCTCTACAGTGTAATCACAGCCCAGCATAGGGACGCCCATTGCTGCCTTCTCATATCCGTACAGTGTAATCACAGCCCACCATAGGGACGCCCCCTGCTGCCTTCTCATATCCGTACAGTGTAATCACAGCCCAGCATAGGGACCCCCACTGCTGCCTTCTCATATCCGTACAGTGTAAGCACAGCCCAGCATAGGGACGCCCCCTGCTGCCTTCTCATATCCGTACAGTGCAATTACAGCCCAGCATAGGGACGCCCACTGCTGCCTCCTCATATCCGTACAGTGTAATCACAGCCCAGCATAGGGACGCCCCCTGCTGCCTTCTCATATCCGTACAGTGCAATTACAGCCCAGCATAGGGACACCCACTGCTGCCTTCTCACATCTGAACAGTGTAATCACAGCACAGCATAGGGACACCCACTGCTGCCTCCTCATATCCGTACAGTGTAATCACAACCCAGCATAGGGACACCCACTGCTGCCTTCTCACATCTGTACAGTGTAATCACAGCCCAGCATAGGGACGCCCCCTGCTGCCTTCTCATATCCGTACAGTGCAATTACAGCCCAGCATAGGGATGCCCACTGCTGCCTCCTCATATCTGTACAGTGTAATCACAGCACAGCATAGGGACACCCACTGCTGCCTCCTCATATCCGTACAGTGTAATCACAACCCAGCATAGGGACACCCACTGCTGCCTTCTCACATCTGTACAGTGTAATCACAGCCCAGCATAGGGACGCCCACTGCTGCCTTCTCATATCTGTACAGTGTAATCACAGCCCAGCATAGGGACACCCCCTGCTGCCTCCTCATATCCATACAGTGTAATCACAGCCCAGCATAGGGACGCCCACTGCTGCCTCCTCATATCTGTACAGTGTAATCACAGCCCAGCATAGGGACGCCCACTGCTGCCTCCTCATATCTGTACAGTGTAATCACAGCACAGCATAGGGACGCCCACTGCTGCCTTCTCATATCTGTACAGTGTAAGTACAGCCCAGCATAGGGACGCCCACTGCTACCCCCTCATATCCGTACAGTGTAAGCACAGCCCAGCATAGGGACGCCCACTGCTGCCTTCTCATATCCGAACAGTGTAAGTACAGCCCAGCATAGGGACGCCCACTGCTACCCCCTCATATCCGTACAGTGTAATCACAGCCCTGCATAGGGACACCCACTGCTGCCTCCTCATATCTGTACAGTGTAAGTACAGCCCAGCATAGGGACGCCCACTGCTACCCCCTCAAATCCGTACAGTGTAATCACAGCCCAGCATAGGGACACCCACTGCTGCCTTCTCATATCCGTACAGTGTAAGTACAGCCCAGCATAGGGACGCCCACTGCTGCCTTCTCATATCTGTACAGTGTAAGTACAGCCCAGCATAGGGACACCCACTGCTGCCTCCTCATATCCGAACAGTGTAATCACAGCCCAGCATAGGGACGCCCACTGCTGCCTCCTCATATCTGTACAGTGTAAGCACAGCCCAGCATAGGGACACCCACTGCTGCCTTCTCATATCTGTACAGTGTAAGCACAGCCCAGCATAGGGACACCCACTGCTGCCTCCTCATATCTGTACAGAGTAAGCACAGCCCAGCATAGGGACACCACTGCTGCCTCCTCATATCTGTACAGTGTAATCACAGCCCAGCATAGGGACGCCCACTGCTGGCTTCTCATATCTGTACAGTGTAATCACAGCCCAGCATAGGGACACCCACTGCTGCCTTCTCATATCTGTACAGTGTAATCACAGCCCAGCATAGGGACTCCCACTGCTGCCTTCTCATATCCGTACAGTGTAATCACAGCCCAGCATAGGGACAGCCACTGCTGCCTTCTCATATCTGTACAGTGTAATCACAGCCCAGCATAGGGACAGCCACTGCTGCCTTCTCATATCTGTACAGTGTAATCACAGCCCAGCATAGGGACGCCCACTGCTGGCTTCTCATATCTGTACAGTGTAATCACAGCCCAGCATAGGGACACCCACTGCTGCCTCCTCATATCTGTACAGAGTAAGCACAGCCCAGCATAGGGACACCACTGCTGCCTCCTCATATCTGTACAGTGTAATCACAGCCCAGCATAGGGACGCCCACTGCTGGCTTCTCATATCTGTACAGTGTAATCACAGCCCAGCATAGGGGCGCCCACTGCTGCCTTCTCATATCCGTACAGTGTAATCACAGCCCAGCATAGGGACACCCACTGCTGCCTTCTCATATCTGTACAGTGTAATCACAGCCCAGCATAGGGACACCCACTGCTGCCTTCTCATATCCGTACAGTGTAAGTACAGCCCAGCATAGGGACACCCACTACTGCCTTCTCATATCTGTACAGTGTAAGTACAGCCCAGCATAGGGACACCCACTGCTGCCTTCTCATATCCGTACAGTGTAAGTACAGCCCAGCATAGGGACACCCACTGCTGCCTTCTCATATCCGTACAGTGTATGTACAGCCCAGCATAGGGACGCTCACTGCTGCCTCCTCATATCCGTACAGTGTAAGTACAGCCCAGCATAGGGACGCCCTCTGCTACCCCCTCATATCCGTACAGTGTAAGTACAGCCCAGCATAGGGACGCCCACTGCTGCCTTCTCATATCTGTACAGTGTAAGTACAGCCCAGCATAGGGACGCTCACTGCTGCCTCCTCATATCCGAACAGTGTAAGTACAGCCCGGCATTGGGACGCCCACTGCTACCCCCTTATATCCGTACAGTGTAACCACAGCCCAGCATAGGGACACCCACTGCTTCCCCCTCATATCCGTACAGTGTAATCACAGCCCAGCATAGGGACGCCCACTGCTGCCTTCTCATATCCGTACAGTGTAACTACAGCCCAGCATAGGGACACCAACTGCTGCCTTCTCATATCCGTACAGTGTAATCACAGCCCAGCATATGGACGCCCACTGCTGCCTTCTCATATCTGTACAGTGTAAGCACAGCCCAGCATAGGGACGCCCACTGCTGCCTCCTCATATCCGTACAGTGTAATCACAGCCAAGCATAGGGACGCCCACTGCTGCCTTCTCATATCCGAACAGTGTAAGTACAGCCCGGCATTGGGACGCCCACTGCTACCCCCTTATATCCGTACAGTGTAACCACAGCCCAGCATAGGGACACCCACTGCTTCCCCCTCATATCCGTACAGTGTAATCACAGCCCAGCATAGGGACGCCCACTGCTGCCTTCTCATATCCGTACAGTGTAACTACAGCCCAGCATAGGGACACCAACTGCTGCCTTCTCATATCCGTACAGTGTAATCACAGCCCAGCATATGGACGCCCACTGCTGCCTTCTCATATCTGTACAGTGTAAGCACAGCCCAGCATAGGGACGCCCACTGCTGCCTCCTCATATCCGTACAGTGTAATCACAGCCAAGCATAGGGACGCCCACTGCTGCCTCCTCATATCTGTACAGAGTAATCACAGCCCAGCATAGGGACCCCACTGCTGCCTCCTCATATCTGTACAGTGTAATCACAGCCCAGCATAGGGACACCCATTGCTGCCTTCTCATATCTGTACAGTGTAATCACAGCCCAGCATAGGGACACCCACTGCTCCCTCCTCATATCTGTACAGTGTAAGCTCAGCCCAGCATAGGGACACCCACTGCTGCCTTCTCATATCCCTACAATGTAATCACAGCCCAGCATAGGGACACCCACTGCTGCCTTCTCATATCTGTACAGTGTAATTACAGCCCAGCATAGGGACACCCACTGCTGCCTTCTCATATCCGTACAGTGTAAGCTCAGCCCAGCATAGGGACACCCACTGCTGCCTTCTCATATCCCTACAATGTAATCACAGCCCAGCATAGGGACACCCACTGCTGCCTCCTCATATCTGTACAGTGTAATCACAGCCCAGCATAGGGACGCCCCCTGCTGCCTTCTCATATCCGTACAGTGCAATTACAGCCCAGCATAGGGACGCCCACTGCTGCCTCCTCATATCCGTACAGTGTAATCACAGCCCAGCATAGGGACGCCCCCTGCTGCCTTCTCATATCCGTACAGTGCAATTACAGCCCAGCATAGGGACACCCACTGCTGCCTTCTCACATCTGAACAGTGTAATCACAGCACAGCATAGGGACACCCACTGCTGCCTCCTCATATCCGTACAGTGTAATCACAACCCAGCATAGGGACACCCACTGCTGCCTTCTCACATCTGTACAGTGTAATCACAGCCCAGCATAGGGACGCCCCCTGCTGCCTTCTCATATCCGTACAGTGCAATTACAGCCCAGCATAGGGATGCCCACTGCTGCCTCCTCATATCTGTACAGTGTAATCACAGCACAGCATAGGGACACCCACTGCTGCCTCCTCATATCCGTACAGTGTAATCACAACCCAGCATAGGGACACCCACTGCTGCCTTCTCACATCTGTACAGTGTAATCACAGCCCAGCATAGGGACGCCCACTGCTGCCTTCTCACATCTGTACAGTGTAATCACAGCCCAGCATAGGGACGCCCACTGCTGCCTCCTCATATCTGTACAGTGTAAGTACAGCCCAGCATAGGGACGCCCACTGCTGCCTCCTCATATCCGTACAGTGTAAGTACAGCCCAGCATAGGGACTCCCACTGCTGCCTTCTCATATCTGTACAGTGTAATCACAGCCCAGCATAGGGACACCCACTGCTGCCTCCTCATATCCGTACAGTGTAAGTACAGCCCAGCATAGGGACGCCCACTGCTGCCTTCTCATATCTGTACAGTGTAATCACAGCCCAGCATAGGGACACCCCCTGCTGCCTCCTCATATCCATACAGTGTAATCACAGCCCAGCATAGGTACGCCCACTGCTGCCTCCTCATATCTGTACAGTGTAATCACAGCACAGCATAGGGACGCCCACTGCTGCCTTCTCATATCTGTACAGTGTAAGTACAGCCCAGCATAGGGACGCCCACTGCTACCCCCTCATATCCGTACAGTGTAAGCACAGCCCAGCATAGGGACGCCCACTGCTGCCTTCTCATATCCGAACAGTGTAAGTACAGCCCAGCATAGGGACGCCCACTGCTACCCCCTCATATCCGTACAGTGTAATCACAGCCCTGCATAGGGACACCCACTGCTGCCTCCTCATATCTGTACAGTGTAAGTACAGCCCAGCATAGGGACGCCCACTGCTACCCCCTCAAATCCGTACAGTGTAATCACAGCCCAGCATAGGGACACCCACTGCTGCCTTCTCATATCCGTACAGTGTAAGTACAGCCCAGCATAGGGACGCCCACTGCTGCCTTCTCATATCTGTACAGTGTAAGTACAGCCCAGCATAGGGACACCCACTGCTGCCTCCTCATATCCGAACAGTGTAATCACAGCCCAGCATAGGGACGCCCACTGCTGCCTCCTCATATCTGTACAGTGTAAGCACAGCCCAGCATAGGGACACCCACTGCTGCCTTCTCATATCTGTACAGAGTAAGCACAGCCCAGCATAGGGACACCACTGCTGCCTCCTCATATCTGTACAGTGTAATCACAGCCCAGCATAGGGACGCCCACTGCTGCCTTCTCATATCCGTACAGTGTAAGTACAGCCCAGCATAGGGACGCCCACTGCTGCCTTCTCATATCTGTACAGTGTAAGTACAGCCCAGCATAGGGACACCCACTGCTGCCTCCTCATATCCGAACAGTGTAATCACAGCCCAGCATAGGGACGCCCACTGCTGCCTCCTCATATCTGTACAGTGTAAGCACAGCCCAGCATAGGGACACCCACTGCTGCCTCCTCATATCTGTACAGAGTAAGCACAGCCCAGCATAGGGACACCACTGCTGCCTCCTCATATCTGTACAGTGTAATCACAGCCCAGCATAGGGACGCCCACTGCTGGCTTCTCATATCTGTACAGTGTAATCACAGCCCAGCATAGGGACACCCACTGCTGCCTTCTCATATCTGTACAGTGTAATCACAGCCCAGCATAGGGACTCCCACTGCTGCCTTCTCATATCCGTACAGTGTAATCACAGCCCAGCATAGGGACAGCCACTGCTGCCTTCTCATATCTGTACAGTGTAATCACAGCCCAGCATAGGGACGCCCACTGCTGGCTTCTCATATCTGTACAGTGTAATCACAGCCCAGCATAGGGACACCCACTGCTGCCTCCTCATATCTGTACAGAGTAAGCACAGCCCAGCATAGGGACACCACTGCTGCCTCCTCATATCTGTACAGTGTAATCACAGCCCAGCATAGGGACGCCCACTGCTGGCTTCTCATATCTGTACAGTGTAATCACAGCCCAGCATAGGGGCGCCCACTGCTGCCTTCTCATATCCGTACAGTGTAATCACAGCCCAGCATAGGGACACCCACTGCTGCCTTCTCATATCTGTACAGTGTAATCACAGCCCAGCATAGGGACACCCACTGCTGCCTTCTCATATCCGTACAGTGTAAGTACAGCCCAGCATAGGGACACCCACTACTGCCTTCTCATATCTGTACAGTGTAAGTACAGCCCAGCATAGGGACACCCACTGCTGCCTTCTCATATCTGTACAGTGTAAGTACAGCCCAGCATAGGGACACCCACTGCTGCCTTCTCATATCCGTACAGTGTATGTACAGCCCAGCATAGGGACGCTCACTGCTGCCTCCTCATATCCGTACAGTGTAAGTACAGCCCAGCATAGGGACGCCCTCTGCTACCCCCTCATATCCGTACAGTGTAAGTACAGCCCAGCATAGGGACGCCCACTGCTGCCTTCTCATATCTGTACAGTGTAAGTACAGCCCAGCATAGGGACGCTCACTGCTGCCTCCTCATATCCGAACAGTGTAAGTACAGCCCGGCATTGGGACGCCCACTGCTACCCCCTTATATCCGTACAGTGTAACCACAGCCCAGCATAGGGACACCCACTGCTTCCCCCTCATATCCGTACAGTGTAATCACAGCCCAGCATAGGGACGCCCACTGCTGCCTTCTCATATCCGTACAGTGTAACTACAGCCCAGCATAGGGACACCAACTGCTGCCTTCTCATATCCGTACAGTGTAATCACAGCCCAGCATATGGACGCCCACTGCTGCCTTCTCATATCTGTACAGTGTAAGCACAGCCCAGCATAGGGACGCCCACTGCTGCCTCCTCATATCCGTACAGTGTAATCACAGCCAAGCATAGGGACGCCCACTGCTGCCTTCTCATATCCGAACAGTGTAAGTACAGCCCGGCATTGGGACGCCCACTGCTACCCCCTTATATCCGTACAGTGTAACCACAGCCCAGCATAGGGACACCCACTGCTTCCCCCTCATATCCGTACAGTGTAATCACAGCCCAGCATAGGGACGCCCACTGCTGCCTTCTCATATCCGTACAGTGTAACTACAGCCCAGCATAGGGACACCAACTGCTGCCTTCTCATATCCGTACAGTGTAATCACAGCCCAGCATATGGACGCCCACTGCTGCCTTCTCATATCTGTACAGTGTAAGCACAGCCCAGCATAGGGACGCCCACTGCTGCCTCCTCATATCCGTACAGTGTAATCACAGCCAAGCATAGGGACGCCCACTGCTGCCTCCTCATATCTGTACAGAGTAATCACAGCCCAGCATAGGGACCCCACTGCTGCCTCCTCATATCTGTACAGTGTAATCACAGCCCAGCATAGGGACACCCATTGCTGCCTTCTCATATCTGTACAGTGTAATCACAGCCCAGCATAGGGACACCCACTGCTCCCTCCTCATATCTGTACAGTGTAAGCTCAGCCCAGCATAGGGACACCCACTGCTGCCTTCTCATATCCCTACAATGTAATCACAGCCCAGCATAGGGACACCCACTGCTGCCTTCTCATATCTGTACAGTGTAATTACAGCCCAGCATAGGGACACCCACTGCTGCCTTCTCATATCCGTACAGTGTAAGCTCAGCCCAGCATAGGGACACCCACTGCTGCCTTCTCATATCCCTACAATGTAATCACAGCCCAGCATAGGGACACCCACTGCTGCCTCCTCATATCTGTACAGTGTAATCACAGCCCAGCATAGGGACACCCACTGCTGCCTTCTCATATCTGTACAGTGTAATCACAGCCCAGCATAGGGACGCCCACTGCTGCCTCCTCATATCTGTACAGTGTAAGTACAGCCCAGCATAGGGACACCCACTGCAGCCTCCTCATATCCGTACAGTGTAATTACAGCCCAGCATAGGGACGCCCACTGCTGCCTTCTCATATCCGTACAGTGTAAGCACAGACCAGCATAGGGACACCCACTGCAGCCTCCTCATATCCGTACAGTGTAATTACAGCCCAGCATAGGGACACCCACTGCTGCCTCCTCATATCCATACAGTGTAATCACAGCCCAGCATAGGGACGCCCACTGCTGCCTTCTCATATCTGTACAGTGTAAGTACAGCCCAGCATAGGGACGCCCACTGCTGCCTCCTCATATCCCTACAGTGTAATTACAGCCCAGCATAGGGACACCCACTGCTGCCTCCTCATATCCCTACAGTGTAATCACAGCCCAGCATAGGGACACCCATTGCTGCCTTCTCATATCTGTACAGTGTAAGCTCAGCCCAGCATAGGGACACCCACTGCTGCCTCCTCATATCCCTACAGTGTAATCACAGCCCAGCATAGGGACACCCATTGCTGCCTTCTCATATCTGTACAGTGTAAGCTCAGCCCAGCATAGGGACACCCACTGCTGCCTTCTCATATCTGTACAGTGTAAGCACAGCCCAGCATAGGGACACCCACTGCTGCCTCCTCATATCTGTACAGTGTAAGCACAGCCCAGCATAGGGACACCCACTGCTGCCTCCTCATATCTGTACAGTGTAATCACAGCCCAGCATTGGGACGCCCACTGCTGCCTCCTCATATCTGTACAGTGTAACCACAGCCCAGCATAGGGACACCCACTGCTACCTTCTCATATCCGTACAGTGTAAGCACAGCCCAGCATAGGGACACCCACTGCTGGCTCCTCATATCCGTACAGTGTAATCACAGCCCAGCATAGGGACACCCACTGCTGCCTTCTCATATCTGTACAGTGTAAGCACAGCCCAGCATAGGGACACCCACTGCTGCCTCCTCATATCTGTACAGTGTAATCACAGCCCAGCATTGGGACGCCCACTGCTGCCTCCTCATATCTGTACAGTGTAACCACAGCCCAGCATAGGGACACCCACTGCTACCTTCTCATATCCGTACAGTGTAAGCACAGCCCAGCATAGGGACACCCACTGCTGGCTCCTCATATCCGTACAGTGTAATCACAGCCCAGCATAGGGACACCCACTGCTGCCTTCTCATATCTGTACAGTGTAACCACAGCCCAGCATAGGGACACCCACTGCTGCCTCCTCATATCCGTACAGTGTAATCACAGCCCAGCATAGGGACACCCACTGCTGCCTTCTCATATCCGTACAGTGTAAGCACAGCCCAGCATAGGGACACCCACTGCTGGCTCCTCATATCCGTACAGTGTAATCACAGCCCAGCATAGGGACACCCACTACTGCCTTCTCATATCCGTACAGTGTAAGCACAGCCCAGCATAGGGACACCCACTGCTGGCTCCTCAAATCCGTACAGTGTAATCACAGCCCAGCATAGGGACACCCACTGCTGCCTTCTCATATCTGTACAGTGTAAGCACAGCCCAGCATAGGGACACCCACTGCTGGCTCCTCAAATCCGTACAGTGTAATCACAGCCCAGCATAGGGACACCCACTGCTGCCTCCTCATATCTGTACAGTGTAAGCACAGCCCAGCATAGGGACACCCACTGCTGCCTTCTCATATCCGTACAGTGTAAGCACAGCCCAGCATAGGGACACCCACTGCTGGCTCCTCAAATCCGTACAGTGTAATCACAGCCCAGCATAGGGACACCCACTGCTGCCTCCTCATATCCGTACAGTGTAATCACAGCCCAGCATAGGGACGCCCACTGCTGCCTCCTCATATCTGTACAGTGTAATCACAGCCCAGCATAGGGACACCCACTGCTGCCTTCTCATATCTGTACAGTGTAATTACAGCCCAGCATAGAGACACCCACTGCTGCCTCCTTATATCCATACAGTGTAATCACAGCCCAGCATAGGGACGACCACTGCTGCCTTCTCATATCCGTACAGTGTAATTACAGCCCAGCATAGGGACACCCACTGCTGCCTTCTCATATCGGTACAGTGTAATCACAGCCCACTGCAGCCTCCTCATATCCATACAGTGTAATCACAGCCCAGCATAGGGACGACCACTGCTGCCTTCTCATATCTGTACAGTGTAAACACAGCCCAGCATAGGGACTCCCACTGCTGCCTCCTCATATCTGTACAGTGTAATCACAGCCCAGCATAGGGACACCCACTGCTGCCTTCTCATATCCATACAGTGTAAGCACAGCCCAGCATAGGGACTCCCACTGCTGCCTCCTCATATCTGTACAGTGTAATCACAGCCCAGCATAGGGACTCCCACTGCTTCCTCCTCATATCTGTACAGTGTAAGCACAACCCAGCATAGGGACGCCCACTGCTGCCTCCTCATATCTGTACAGTGTAATCACAGCCCACCATAGGGACGCCCACTGCTGCCTTCTCATATCTGTACAGTGTAATCACAGCCCAGCATAGGGACGCCCACTGCTGCCTCCACATATCCGTACACTGTAAGCTCAGCCCAGCATAGGGACGCCCCCTGCTGCCTCCACATATCCGTACACTGTAAGCTCAGCCCAGCATAGGGACGCCCACTGCTGCCTCCTCATATCTGTACAGTGTAAGCACAGAGCAGGATTGGGGACGCCCACTGCTGCCTCCTCATATACATACAGTGTAATCACAGCCCAGCATAGGGACACCCACTGCTACCCCCTCATATCCGTACAGTGTAATCACAACCCAGCATAGGGACGCCCACTGCTACCCCCTCAAATCCGTACAGTGTAATCACAGCCCAGCATAGGGACACCCACTGCTGCCTTCTCATATCCGTACAGTGTAAGTACAGCCCAGCATAGGGACGCCCACTGCTGCCTTCTCATATCCGAACAGTGTAAGTACAGCCCAGCATAGGGACGCCCACTGCTACCCCCTCATATCCGTACAGTGTAATCACAGCCCTGCATAGGGACACCCACTGCTGCCTCCTCATATCTGTACAGTGTAAGTACAGCCCAGCATAGGGACGCCCACTGCTACCACCTCATATCCGAACAGTGTAAGTACAGCCCAGCATAGGGACGCCCACTGCTACCCCCTCATATCCGTACAGTGTAATCACAGCCCAGCATAGGGACACCCACTGCTGCCTTCTCATATCTGTACAGTGTAAGCACAGCCCAGCATAGGGACGCTCACTGCTGCCTTCTCATATCTGTACAGTGTAATCACAGCCCAGCATAGGGACGCCCACTGCTACCCCCTCATATCCGTACAGTGTAATCACAGCCCTGCATAGGGACACCCACTGCTGCCTCCTCATATCCGTACAGTGTAAGTACAGCCCAGCATAGGGACGCCCACTGCTACCCCCTCATATCCGTACAGTGTAATCACAGCCCAGCATAGGGACACCCACTGCTGCCTTCTCATATCTGTACAGTGTAAGCACAGCCCAGCATAGGGACACCCACTGCTGTCTTCTCATATCTGTACAGTGTAAGTACAGCCCAGCATAGGGACACCCACTGCTGCCTTCTCATATCTGTACAGTGTAATCACAGCCCAGCATAGGGACACCCACTGCTGCCTTCTCATATCTGTACAGTGTAAGCACAGCCCAGCATAGGGACACCCACTGCTGCCTTCTCATATCTGTACAGTGTAAGCACAGCTCAGCATAGGGACACCCACTGCTGCCTCCTCATTTCTGTACAGTGTAATCACAGCCCAGCATAGGGACACCCACTGCTGCCTCCTCATATCTGTACAGTGTAATCACAGCCCAGCATAGGGACACCCACTGCTGCCTCCTCATATCTGTACAGTGTAATCACAGCCCAGCATAGGGACGCCCACTGCTGCCTTCTCATATCTGTACAGTGTAAGCACAGCTCAGCATAGGGACACCCACTGCTGCCTCCTCATTTCTGTACAGTGTAATCACAGCCCAGCATAGGGACGCCCACTGCTGCCTTCTCATATCTGTACAGTGTAAGCACAGCTCAGCATAGGGACACCCACTGCTGCCTCCTCATTTCTGTACAGTGTAATCACAGCCCAGCATAGGGACACCCACTGCTGCCTCCTCCTATCCGTACAGTGTAAGCACAGCCCAGCATAGGGACTCCCACTGCTGCCTTCTCATATCCGTACAGTGTAATCACAGCCCAGCATAGGGACGCCCACTGCTGCCTTCTCATATCCGTACAGTGTAAGCACAGCCCAGCATAGGGACTCCCACTGCTGCCTTCTCATATCTGTACAGTGTAATCACAGCCCAGCATAGGGACGCTCACTGCTGCCTTCTCATATCCGTACAGTGTAATCACAGCCCAGCATAGGGACTCCCACTGCTGCCTTCTCATATCTGTACAGTGTAATCACAGCCCAGCATAGGGACGCTCACTGCTGCCTTCTCATATCCGTACAGTGTAAGCACAGCCCAGCATAGGGACTCCATATCTGTACAGTGTAATCACAGCCCAGCATAGGGACACTCACTGCTGCCTTCTCATATCCGTACAGTGTAATCACAGCCCAGCATAGGGACGCCCACTGCTGCCTTCTCATATCCGTACAGTGTAAGCACAGCCCAGCATAGGGACTCCCACTGCTGCCTTCTCATATCTGTACAGTGTAATCACAGCCCAGCATAGGGACGCTCACTGCTGCCTTCTCATATCCGTACAGTGTAATCACAGCCCAGCATAGGGACACCCACTGCTGCCTCCTCATATATATACAGTGTAAGCATAGCCCAGCATAGGGACGCTCACTGCTGCCTTCTCATATCTGTACAGTGTAATCACAGCCCAGCATAGGGACGCTCACTGCTGCCTTCTCATATCTGTACAGTGTAATCACAGCCCAGCATAGGGACGCTCACTGCTGCCTTCTCATATCCGTACAGTGTAATCACAGCCCAGCATAGGGACACCTACTGCTGCCTTCTCATATCTGTACAGTGTAAGCACAGCCCAGCATAGGGACACCCACTGCTGCCTCCTCGTATCTCTACAGTGTAAGTACAGCCCAGCATAGGGACACCCACTGCTGCCTTCTCATATCCGTACAGTGTAATCACAGCCCAGCATAGGGACACCCACTGCAGCCTCCTCATATCCGTACAGTGTAATTACAGTCCAGCATAGGGACACCCACTGCTGCCTTCTCATATCTGTACAGTGTAATCACAGCCCAGCATAGGGACACCCACTGCTGCCTCCTCATATCCGTACAGTGTAATCACAGCCCAGCATAGGGACACTCACTGCTGCCTTCTCATATCTGTACAGTGTAATCACAGCCCAGCATAGGGACACACACTGCTGCCTCCTCATATCTGTACAGTGTAATCACAGCCCAGCATAGGGACACCCACTGCTGCCTTCTCATATCGGTACAGTGTAATCACAGCCCAGCATAGGGACACCCACTGCTGCCTTCTCATATCTGTACAGTGTAATCACAGCCCAGCATAGGGACGCCCACTGCTGCCTCCTCATATCTGTACAGTGTAAGCACAGCCCAGCATAGGGACACCCACTGCTACCCCCTCATATCCGTACAGTGTAATCACAGCCCAGCATAGGGACGCCTACTGCTGCCTCCTCATATCTGTACAGTGTAATCACAGCCCAGCATAGGGACTCCCACTGCTGCCTTCTCATATCTGTACAGTGTAATCACAGCCCAGCATAGGGACGCTCACTGTTGCCTTCTCATATCTGTACAGTGTAAGCACAGCCCAGCATAGGGACACCCACTGCTGCCTCCTCATATCTGTACAGTGTAATCACAGCCCAGCATAGGGACTCCCACTGCTGCCTTCTCATATCCGTACAGTGTAATCACAGCCCAGCATAGGGACGCCCACTGCTGCCTTCTCATATCTGTACAGTGTAAGCACAGCCCAGCATAGGGACACCCACTGCTGCCTCCTCATATCTGTACAGTGTAATCACAGCCCAGCATAGGGACTCCCACTGCTGCCTTCTCATATCCGTACAGTGTAATCACAGCCCAGCATAGGGACGCCCACTGCTGCCTCCTCATATCTGTACAGTGTAATCACAGCCCAGCATAGGGACGCCCACTGCTGCCTCCTCATATCTGTACAGTGTTTGTACAGCCCAGCATAGGGACACCCACTGCTGCCTTCTCATATCCGTACAGTGTAATCACAGCCCAGCATAGGGACACCCACTGCTGCCTTCTCATATCTGTACAGTGTAATCACAGCCCAGCATAGGGACACCCACTGCTGCCTCCTCATATCCGTACAGTGTAATTACAGCCCAGCATAGGGACACCCAATGCTGCCTCCTCATATCTGTACAGTGTAAGTACAGCCCAGCATAGGGACGCCCACTGCTGCCTTCTCATATCTGTACAGTGTAAGCTCAGCCCAGCATAGGGACACCCAGTGCTGCCTCCTCATATCAGTACAGTGTAAGCACAGCCCAGCATAGGGACATACACTGCTGCCTTCTCATATCTGTACAGTGTAAGCACAGCCCAGCATAGGGACGCCCCCTGCTGTCTCCTCATATCCGTACAGTGTAATCACAGCCCAGCATAGGGACGCCCACTGCTGCCTCCTCATATCCGTACAGTGTAATCACAGCCCAGCATAGGGACTCCCACTGCTGCCTCCTCATATCTGTACAGTGTAATCACAGCCCAGCATAGGGACTCCCACTGCTGCCTCCTCATATCTGTACAGTGTAAGCACAACCCAGCATAGGGACGCCCACTGCTGCCTCCTCATATCTCTACAGTGTAATCACAGCCCACCATAGGGACGCCCACTGCTGCCTTCTCATATCTGTACAGTGTAATCACAGCCCAGCATAGGGACGCCCATTGCTGCCTTCTCATATCCGTACAGTGTAATCACAGCCCACCATAGGGACTCCCACTGCTGCCTTCTCATATCCGTACAGTGCAATTACAGCCCAGCATAGGGACCCCCACTGCTGCCTTCTCATATCCGTACAGTGCAATTACAGCCCAGCATAGGGACCCCCACTGCTGCCTTCTCATATCTGTACAGTGTAAACACAGCCCAGCATAGGGACGCCCACTGCTGCCTCCTCATATCTGTACAGTGTAAGCACAGCCCAGCATAGGGACATCCACTGCTGCCTCCTCATATACATACAGTGTAATCACAGCCCAGCATAGGGACGCCCACTGCTGCCTCCTCATATACATACAGTGTAATCACAGCCCAGCATAGGGACGATCACTGCTGCCTCCTCATATCTGTACAGTGTAAGCACAGCCCAGCATAGGGACACCCACTGCTGCCTCCTCATATCTGTACAGTGTAATCACAGCCCAGCATAGGGACGCTCACTGCTGCCTTCTCATATCCGTACAGTGTAATCACAGCCCAGCATAGGGACACCCACTGCTGCCTTCTCATATCTGTACAGTGTAAGCACAGCCCAGCATAGGGACACCCACTGCTGCCTTCTCATATACATACAGTGTAAGTACAGCCCAGCATAGGGACACCCACTGCTGCCTTCTCATATCCGTACAGTGTAATCACAGCCCAGCATAGGGACACCCACTGCTGCCTTCTCATATCTGTATAGTGTAATCACAGCCCAGCATAGGGACACCCACTGCTGCCTCCTCATATCCGTACAGTGTAATTACAGCCCAGCATAGGGACACCCACTGCTGCCTTCTCATATCTGTACAGTGTAATCACAGCCCAGCATACGGACACCCACTGCTGCCTTCTCATATCTGTACAGTGTAATCACAGCCCAGCATAGGGACACCCACTGCTGCCTCCTCATATCCCTACAGTGTAATTACAGCCCAGCATAGGGACACCCAATGCTGCCTCCTCATATCTGTACAGTGTAAGTACAGCCCAGCATAGGGACGCCCACTGCTGCCTTCTCATATCTGTACAGTGTAAGCTCAGCCCAGCATAGGGACACCCACTGCTGCCTCCTCATATCTGTACAGTGCAATTACAGCCCAGCATAGGGACGCCCCCTGCTGCCTTCTCATATCCGTACAGTGCAATTACAGCCCAGCATAGGGACCCCCACTGCTGCCTTCTCATATCTGTACAGTGTAAACACAGCCCAGCATAGGGACGCCCACTGCTACCCCCTCATATCCGTACAGTGTAATCACAGCCCAGCATAGGGACACCCACTGCTGCCTTCTCATATCCGTACAGTGTAAGTACAGCCCAGCATAGGGACGCCCACTGCTACCCCCTCATATCCGTACAGTGTAATCACAGCCGAGCATAGGGACGTCCACTGCTGCCTTCTCATATCCATACAGTGTAATCACAGCCCAGCATAGGGACGCCCACTGCTGCCTTCTCATATCTGTACAGTGTAAGTACAGCCCAGCATAGGGACGCCCACTGCTGCCCCCTCATATCCTTATAGTGTAATCACAGCCCAGCATAGGGACGCTCACTGTTGCCTTCTCACATCTGTACAGTGTAAGCACAGCCCAGCATAGGGACACCCACTGCTGCCTCCTCATATCTGTACAGTGTAATCACAGCCCAGCATAGGGATACCCACTGCTGCCTCCTCCTATCCGTACAGTGTAATCACAGCCCAGCATAGGGACACCCACTGCTGCCTTCTCATATCTGTACAGTGTAATCACAGCCCAGCATAGGGACACCCACTGCTGCCTCCTCCTATCTGTACAGTGTAATCACAGCCCAGCATAGGGACGCTCACTGCTGCCTTCTCATATCCGTACAGTGTAATCACAGCCCAGCATAGGGACACCCACTGCTGCCTTCTCATATCTGTACAGTGTAAGCACAGCCCAGCATAGGGACACCCCCTGCTGCCTTCTCATATCCATACAGTGTAATCACAGCCCAGCATAGGGACACCCACTGCTGCCTTCTCATATCTGTACAGTGTAAGCACAGCCCAGCATAGGGACACCCACTGCTGCCTTCTCATATCTGTACAGTGTAAGCACAGCCCAGCATAGGGACACCCACTGCTGCCTTCTCATATCTGTACAGTGTAAGCACAGCCCAGCATAGGGACTCCCACTGCTGCCTTCTCATATCTGTACAGTGTAATCACAGCCCAGCATAGGGACACCCACTGCTGCCTTCTCATATCTGTACAGTGTAAGCACAGCCCAGCATAGGGACTCCCACTGCTGCCTTCTCATATCTGTACAGTGTAATCACAGCCCAGCATAGGGACACCCACTGCTGCCTCCTCATATCCGTACAGTGTAATTACAGCCCAGCATAGGGACACCCAATGCTGCCTCCTCATATCTGTACAGTGTAAGTACAGCCCAGCATAGGGACGCCCACTGCTGCCTTCTCATATCTGTACAGTGTAAGCTCAGCCCAGCATAGGGACGCCCCCTGCTGCCTTCTCATATCCGTACAGTGCAATTACAGCCCAGCATAGGGACCCCCACTGCTGCCTTCTCATATCTGTACAGTGTAAACACAGCCCAGCATAGGGACGCCCACTGCTGCCTCCTCATATCTGTACAGTGTAAGCACAGCCCAGCATAGGGACGCCCACTGCTACCCCCTCATATCCGTACAGTGTAATCACAACCCAGCATAGGGACGCCCACTGCTACCCCCTCATATCCGTACAGTGTAATCACAGCCCAGCATAGGGACACCCACTGCTGCCTTCTCATATCCGTACAGTGTAAGTACAGCCCAGCATAGGGACGTCCACTGCTGCCTTCTCATATCCATACAGTGTAATCACAGCCCAGCATAGGGACGCCCACTGCTGCCTTCTCATATCTGTACAGTGTAAGTACAGCCCAGCATAGAGACGCCCACTGCTGCCCCCTCATATCCGTACAGTGTAATCACAGCCGAGCATAGGGACGTCCACTGCTGCCTTCTCATATCCATACAGTGTAATCACAGCCGAGCATAGGGACGTCCACTGCTGCCTTCTCATATCTGTACAGTGTAATCACAGCCCAGCATAGGGACGCTCACTGCTGTCTTCTCATATCTGTACAGTGTAAGTACAGCCCAGCATAGGGACACCCACTGCTGCCTTCTCATATCTGTACAGTGTAATCACAGCCCAGCATAGGGACACCCACTGCTGCCTCCTCATATCCGTAAAGTGTAAGCACAGCCCAGCATAGGGAGGCCCTCTGGTGCCTTCTCATATCTGTACAGTGTAATCACAGCCCAGCATAGGGACGCTCACTGCTGTCTTCTCATATCTGTACAGTGTAAGTACAGCCCAGCATAGGGACACCCACTGCTGCCTCCTCATATCTGTACAGTGTAAGTACAGCCCAGCATAGGGACACCCACTGCTGCCTCCTCATATCTGTACAGTGTAATCACAGCCCAGCATAGGGACACCCACTGCTACCTCCTCATATCTGTACAGTGTAATCACAGCCCAGCATAGGGACACCCACTGCTGCCTCCTCATATCTGTACAGTGTAAGCACAGCCCAGCATAGGGACGCCCACTGCTGCCTTCTCATATCTGTACAGTGTAAGCACAGCCCAGCATAGGGACGCTCACTGCTGCCTCCTCATATCTGTACAGTGTAAGTACAGCCCAGTATAGGGACACCCACTGCAGCCTCCTCATATCCGTACAGTGTAATCACAGCCCAGCATAGGGACACCCACTGCAGCCTCCTCATATCTGTACAGTGTAATCACAGCCCAGCATAGGGACACCCCCTGCTGCCTTCTCATATCTGTACAGTGTAATCACAGCCCAGCATAGGGACACCCACTGCTGCCTTCTCATATCTGTACAGTGTAAGCTCAGCCCAGCATAGGGACTCCCACTGCTGCCTTCTCATATCTGTACAGTGTAATCACAGCCCAGCATAGGGACACCCACTGCTGCCTTCTCATATCCGTACAGTGTAATCACAGCCCAGCATAGGGACGCCCACTGCTGCCTTCTCATATCTGTACAGTGTAATCACAGCCCAGCATAGGGACTCCCACTGCTGCCTTCTCATATCCGTACAGTGTAATCACAGCCCAGCATAGGGACACCCACTGCTGCCTCCTCATATCTGTACAGTGTAATCACAGCCCAGCATAGGGACACCCACTGCTGCCTCCTCATATCTGTACAGTGTCACCACAGCCCAGCATAGGGACACCCACTGCTGCCTTCTCATATCTGTACAGTGTAATCACAGCCCAGCATAGGGACGCCCACTGCTGCCTCCTCATATCCGTACAGTGTAATCACAGCCCAGCATAGGGACGCCCACTGCTGCCTCCTCATATCCGTACAGTGTAATCACAGCCCAGCATAGGGACGCCCACTGCTGCCTCCTCATAGCCATACAGTGTAATCACAGCCCAGCATAGGGACACCCCCTGCTGCCTCCTCATATCCGTACAGTGTAATCACAGCCCAGCATAGGGACGCCCACTGCTGCCTCCTCATATCCATACAGTGTAATCACAGCCCAGCATAGGGACGCCCACTGCTGCCTTCTCATATCCGTACAGTGTAAGTACAGCCCAGCATAGGGACTCCCACTGCTGCCTCCTCATATCCGTACAGTGTAATCACAGCCCAGCATAGGGACGCCCACTGCTGCCTCCTCATATCCATACAGTGTAATCACAGCCCAGCATAGGGACGCCCACTGCTGCCTTCTCATATCCGTACAGTGTAAGTACAGCCCAGCATAGGGACACCCACTGCAGCCTCCTCATATCCGTACAGTGTAATCACAGCCCAGCATAGGGACACCCACTGCAGCCTCCTCATATCCGTACAGTGTAATTACAGCCCAGCATAGGGACACCCAATGCTGCCTCCTCATATCTGTACAGTGTAAGTACAGCCCAGCATAGGGACGCCCACTGCTGCCTTCTCATATCTGTACAGTGTAAGCTCAGCCCAGCATAGGGACACCCACTGCAGCCTTCTCATATCCGTACAGTGTAATCACAGCCCAGCATAGGGACACCCACTGCAGCCTCCTCATATCCGTACAGTGTAATTACAGCCCAGCATAGGGACACCCAATGCTGCCTCCTCATATCTGTACAGTGTAAGTACAGCCCAGCATAGGGACGCCCACTGCTGCCTCCTCATATCTGTACAGTGTAATCACAGCCCAGCATAGGGACGCCCACTGCTGCCTCCTCATATCCATACAGTGTAATCACAGCCCAGCATAGGGACGCCCACTGCTGCCTCCTCATATCCATACAGTGTAATCACAGCCCAGCATAGGGACGCCCACTGCTGCCTCCTCATATCTGTACAGTGTAATCACAGCCCAGCATAGGGACTCCCACTGCTGCCTCCTCATATCTGTACAGTGTAAGCACAACCCAGCATAGGGACGCCCACTGCTGCCTCCTCATATCTCTACAGTGTAATCACAGCCCAGCAAAGGGACTCCCACTGCTGCCTCCTCATATCTGTACAGTGTAATCACAGCCCAGCATAGGGACTCCCACTGCTGCCTCCTCATATCTGTACAGTGTAAGCACAACCCAGCATAGGGACGCCCACTGCTGCCTTCTCATATCTGTACAGTGTAATCACAGCCCAGCATAGGGACGCCCATTGCTGCCTTCTCATATCTGTACAGTGTAATCACAGCCCAGCATAGGGACTCCCACTGCTGCCTTCTCATATCCGTACAGTGTAATCACAGCCCAGCATAGGGACGCCCACTGCTGCCTCCTCATATCTGTACAGTGTAAGCACAGCCGAGCATAGGGACATCCACTGCTGCCTTCTCATATCTGTACTGTGTAATCACAGCCCAGCATAGGGACGCCCACTGCTGCCTCCTCATATACATACAGTGTAATCACAGCCCAGCATAGGGACGCTCACTGTTGCCTTCTCACATCTGTACAGTGTAAGCACAGCCCAGCATAGGGACACCCACTGCTGCCTCCTCATATCTGTACAGTGTAATCACAGCCCAGCATAGGGACGCTCACTGCTGCCTTCTCATATCCGTACAGTGTAATCACAGCCCAGCATAGGGACACCCCCTGCTGCCTTCTCATATCCATACAGTGTAATCACAGCCCAGCATAGGGACACCCACTGCTGCCTTCTCATATCTGTACAGTGTAAGCTCAGCCCAGCATAGGGACACCCACTGCTGCCTTCTCATATCTGTACAGTGTAAGCACAGCCCAGCATAGGGACACCCACTGCTACCTTCTCATATCTGTACAGTGTAATCACAGCCCAGCATAGGGACTCCCACTGCTGCCTTCTCATATCCGTACAGTGTAATCACAGCCCAGCATAGGGACTCCCACTGCTGCCTCCTCATATCTGTACAGTGTAAGCACAACCCAGCATAGGGACGCCCACTGCTGCCTCCTCATATACATACAGTGTAATCACAGCCCAGCATAGGGACGCTCACTGTTGCCTTCTCACATCTGTACAGTGTAATCACAACCCAGCATAGGGACGCCCACTGCTACCCCCTCATATCCGTACAGTGTAATCACAGCCGAGCATAGGGACGCCCACTGCTGCCTCCTCATATCTGTACAGTGTAAGCACAGCCCAGCATAGGGACGCCCACTGCTGCCTTCTCATATCCGAACAGTGTAATTACAGCCCAGCATAGGGACGCCCACTGCTACCCCCTCATATCCGTACAGTGTAATCACAGCCCAGCATAGGGACACCCACTGCTGCCTTCTCATATCCGTACAGTGTAAGTACAGCCCAGCATAGGGACACCCACTGCTGCCTTCTCATATCTGTACAGTGTAATCACAGCCCAGCATAGGGACGCTCACTGCTGCCTCCTCATATCCGTACAGAGTAAGCACAGCCCAGCATAGGGACACCCACTGCTGCCTCCTCATATCTGTACAGTGTAAGCACAGCCCAGCATAGGGACACCCACTGCTGCCTCCTCATATCTGTACAGTGTAATCACAGCCCAGCATAGGGACGCCCACTGCTGCCTCCTCATATCCGTACAGTGTATTCACAGCCCAGCATAGGGACGCCCACTGCTGCCTCCTCATATCTGTACAGTATAAGCACAACCCAGCATAGGGACGTCACTGCTGCCTCTTCATATCTGTACAGTGTAATCACAGCCCAGCATAGGGACGCCCACTGCTGCCTCCTCATATCCGTACAGTGTAAGCACAGCCCAGCATAGGGACGCCCACTGCTGCCTTCTCATATCCCTACAGTGTAAGCACAGCCCAGCATAGGGACACCCACTGCTGCCTTCTCATATCCGTACAGTGTAAGCACAGCCCAGCATAGGGACACCCACTGCTGCCTTCTCATATCCGAACAGTGTAAGCACAGCCCAGCATAGGGAGACCCACTGCTGCCTCCTCATATCTGTACAGTGTAATCACAGCCCAGCATTGGGACGCCCACTGCTGCCTCCTCATATCTGTACAGTGTAAGCACAGCCCAGCATAGGGATGCCCACTGCTGCCTTCTCATATCTGTACAGTGTAAGCACAGCCCAGCATAGGGACGCCCATTGCTGCCTTCTCATATCCGAACAGTGTAAGTACAGCCCAGCATAGGGACGCCCACTGCTACCCCCTCATATCCGTACAGTGTAATCACAGCCCAGCATAGGGACACCCACTGCTGCCTCCTCATATCTGTACAGTGTAAGTACAGCCCAGCATAGGGACGCCCACTGCTACCCCCTCATATCCGTACAGTGTAATCACAGCCCAGCATAGGGACACCCACTGCTGCCTTCTCATATCCGTACAGTGTAAGTACAGCCCAGCATAGGGACACCCACTGCTGCCTCCTCATATATATACAGTGTAATCACAGCCCAGCATAGGGACGCCCACTGCTGCCTTCTCATATCTGTACAGTGTAAGCACAGCCCAGCATTGGGACACCCACTGCTGCCTTCTCATATCCATACAGTGTAATCACAGCCCAGCATAGGGACACCCACTGCTGCCTCCTCATATATGTTCAGTGTAAGCACAGCCCAGCATAGGGACGCCACTGCTGCCTTCTCATATCCGTACAGTGTAAGCACAGCCCAGCATAGGGACTCCACTGCTGCCTTCTCATATCCGTACAGTGTAAGCACAGCCCAGCATAGGGACACCCACTGCTGCCTCCTCATATATATACAGTGTAATCACAGCCCAGCATAGGGACGCCCACTGCTGCCTTCTCATATCTGTACAGTGTAAGCACAGCCCAGCATAGGGACACCCACTGCTGCCTCCTCATATATATACAGTGTAATCACAGCCCAGCATAGGGACGCCCACTGCTGCCTTCTCATATCTGTACAGTGTAAGCACAGCACAGCATAGGGACACCCACTGCTGCCTCCTCATATATGTTCAGTGTAAGCACAGCCCAGCATAGGGACGCCACTGCTGCCTTCTCATATCCGTACAGTGTAAGCACAGCCCAGCATAGGGACTCCACTGCTGCCTTCTCATATCCGTACAGTGTAAGCACAGCCCAGCATAGGGACACCCACTGCTGCCTCCTCATATATATACAGTGTAATCACAGCCCAGCATAGGGACACCCACTGCTGCCTTCTCATATCCATACAGTGTAATCACAGCCCAGCATAGGGACACCCACTGCTGCCTCCTCATATATGTTCAGTGTAAGCACAGCCCAGCATAGGGACGCTCACTGCTGCCTTCTCATATCCGTACAGTGTAATCACAGCCCAGCATAGGGACACCCACTGCTGCCTTCTCATATCTGTACAGTGTAAGCACAGCCCAGCATAGGGACGCCCACTGCTGCCTTCTCATATCTGTACAGTGTAAGCACAGCCCAGCATAGGGACACCCACTGCTGCCTTCTCATATCCATACAGTGTAATCACAGCCCAGCATAGGGACACCCACTGCTGCCTCCTCATATATGTTCAGTGTAAGCACAGCCCAGCATAGGGACGCTCACTGCTGCCTTCTCATATCCGTACAGTGTAATCACAGCCCAGCATAGGGACGCTCACTGCTGCCTTCTCATATCTGTGCAGCGTGCAACTTACACAAATGCACAATGGCAAACAATCGCTGGATCTGCGTATAAATTGGCATTGCGTACATCTGTGACTCAGGGGAAGAATGAGAAACAATATGGGAGTATAACATCTTATAATTGTAGCCAGAGCAAGAAATGCTGGGCAGGTATGTATGGTTATTCTCTAAGGTGGTAACATAAACCAGTGTACAAACATCATATTTATGTATACAGTGCACAATACTGTACGTGCTCACTGGTACATCTGCATTGTAATATCGCAGCCAAGAGTATAAAAGAATCCAGGTACCTGGTAGTGTCGGGAAGGTGAAGGAATTACTCCGGGATGAGACGGGAGACACTATGGGGCTGAGTGATGGGGAAGAGACTGGTGGGAAAATGTAAGAGAAAAACTGTTATAGTCACATCATACACTGTACACATAGTATTCCCACATAACACCCATACACTGTACACATAGTATTCCCACATAACACCCATACACTGTACAGATAGAATTCCCACATAACACCCATCCACTGTACACATAGTATTCCCACATAACACCCATCCACTGTACACATAGTATTCCCACATAACACCCATCCACTGTACACATAGTATTCCCACAGAACACCCATACACTGTACACACTTTATTCCCACATAACACCCATCCACTGTACACATAGTATTCCCACATAACACCCATCCACTGTACACATAGTATTCCCACATAACATCCATCCACTGTACACATAGTATTCCCACATAACACCCATCCACTGTACACATAGTATTCCCACATAACACCCATACACTGTACACATAGTATTCCCACATAACACCCATCCACTGTACACATAGTATTCCCACATAACACCCATCCAGTGTACACATAGTATTCCCACATAACACCCATACACTGTACACATAGTATTCCCACAGAACACCCATACACTGTACACACTTTATTCCCACATAACACCCATCCACTGTACACATAGTATTCCCACATAACACCCATCCACTGTACACATAGTATTCCCACATAACACCCATCCACTGTACACATAGTATTCCCACATAACACCCATCCACTGTACACATAGTATTCCCACATAACACCCATACACTGTACACATAGTATTCCCACATAACACCCATACACTGTACACATAGTATTCCCACATAACACCCATACACTGTACACATAGTATTCCCACATAACACCCATCCACTGTACACATAGTATTCCCACATAACACCCATACACTGTACACATAGTATTCCCACATAACACCCATACACTGTACACATAGTATTCCCACATAACACCCATACACTGTACACATAGTATTCCCACATAACACCCATACACGGTACACATAGTATTCCCACATAACACCCATACACTGTACACATAGTATTCCCACATAACACCCATACACTGTACACATAGTATTCCCACATAACACCCATACACTGTACACATAGTATTCCCACATAACACCCATACACAGTGGTTACTTAAAAATAGGGCGTGTCAACATGACACACCCCTTTATTTTCAAACTGAACATTCCTATCGATATGCACCTTAACCCCAGTAGTACCCCTTATACAGTACCACCAGTATGGAGTTGTGGTCCCTCTCATGCAGGCCCATAGTAGTGCCCCTTATACAGTATCCCCAGTAGTGGTCCCTCTTATACAGCCTCCAATTAGTTCCCCTTACTCAGTACCCCCAGTAGTGTCCCCCCCAAATGCAGTGCCCCACGTAGTGTTCCCCCTTATGCAGTGCCCCCAGTAGCAGTCCCCACAATGCAGTGCGCCCAGTAGCGGTATCCCCTTATGCAGTGCCCTTTATATGGTGCCCCCAGTAGTATTCCCCCCCCATGCAGTGCCCTTTTATATAGTGCCCCCCAGCAGTAGTCCCCCCATGCAGTTTTCCCAGTAGTGGTCCCCTTATGCAGGCACCCTGTAGTGATCCCCCCTATCTAGTGCCCCTTGTAGTGGTACCCGCAGGGCCCCTAGCAGTAAGCCCCTTATATAGTGCCCCCAGCAGTAGTGTCCCCCCCTCCCATGCAGTGCCCCCAGTAGTGGTCCCCCTGATGCAGGCTCCCAGTAGTGACCCCCCCCTATCCAGTGGTCCCTGTAGTGGCCCTTCCTATTATTGCCCCCAGTAGTGGTCCCCCGAGTGGAGTGCCTCTAGTAATAGGCCCCTTTTAGAATGCCCCCAGTGGTAGTCCCACCCCCTAAGTAGTAGTCCCCAGTAGAGTAGCCCCCCCCAGTAGAGGTCCTCCCAATGGCGCCCCCAGTAGTAGCCACACCTCCCCCAGCAGAGGTCCCCCCAGTAGCAGCCAACCCCTCCCCCGTTGTGCAGACATGTTAAAATATAAATAAATATATATAAAAAATACTTACCTGATTCCACGCTGCTCCTGATCCTGTCCGCGATGCCGCTCCCGCCCGCCAGTACGCCCGGGCTGGCGCGCTCAGCATTATGGGACAGACGTCATGACGTCAGTCCCATTACCCACTGCAGGAGCCGGACGGAAGTCCGGCTCTTGCAGTGGGTGCTGCAGCAGTCAATGAGAGTCTATCTGACTGTCATTGGCTGCTGTTTAACACACGCATTGCCGCCAGCGCTGGCGGCGATGCGTGTGTTATGCACAACCTGAGCCTGCCTCCTGGCGCTATTGGGCAAGCGCTCAGGGGGAGGGAACGGGCACAGGCGTGCAGCACAGGACCGGCGCTGGAAGCCTAGCACCGGTCCTGTGCAAATGTGTAGCGCTGACCGCACTCATTGCGGTCGGCGCTACACTGGCTAACTAGGGCGGGCGGGCCGGTACCGTGGCCGGCGGCGCCCCCCCCCAAGCCGCCGGTCCAACGGCGCCCAGGGCACGAACCCCGCTCACCCTGCCCTAGTTACGCCACTGATACACTGTACACATAGTATTCCCACATAACACCCATACACTGTACACATAGTATTCCCACATAACACCCATACACTGTACAGATAGTATTCCCACATAACACACATACACTGTACACATAGTATTCCCACATAACACCCATCCACTGTACACATAGTATTCCCACATAACACCCATACACTGTACACATAGTATTCCCACATAACACCCATCCACTGTACACATAGTATTCCCACATAACACCCATCCACTGTACACATAGTATTCCCACATAACACCCATACACTGTACAGATAGCATTCCCACATAACACCCATCCACTGTACACATAGTATTCCCACATAACACCCATACACTGTACACATAGTATTCCCACATAACACCCATACACAGTACACATAGTATTCCCACATAACACCCATACACTGTACACATAGTATTCCCACATAACACCCATACACTGTACACATAGTATTCCCACATAACACCCATCCACTGTACACATAGTATTCCCACATAACACCCATCCACTGTACACATAGTATTCCCACATAAGACCCATACACTGTACAGATAGTATTCCCACATAACACCCATCCACTGTACACATAGTATTCCCACATAACACCCATACACTGTACACATAGTATTCCCACATAACACCCATACACTGTACACATAGTATTCCCACATAACACCCATACACTGTACAGATAGTATTCCCACATAACACCCATCCACTGTACACATAGTATTCCCACATAACACCCATACACTGTACACATAGTATTCCCACATAACACCCATACACTGTACACATAGTATTCCCACATAGCACCCATACACAGTACACATAGTATTCCCACATAACACCCATACACAGTACACATAGTTTTCCCACATAACACCCATATACTGTACACATAGTATTCCCACATAACACCCATACACTGTACACATAGTATTCCCACATAACACCCATCCACTGTACACATAGTATTCCCACATAACACCCATCCACTGTACACATAGTATTCCCACATAACACCCATACACTGTACAGATAGCATTCCCACATAACACCCATCCACTGTACACATAGTATTCCCACATAACACCCATACACTGTACACATAGTATTCCCACATAACACTGGTACACTGTACACACATAACACCATTACACTGTACACATAGTATTCCCACATAACACTCATACAATGTACACATAGTATTCCCACATAACACCCATACACTGTACACATAGTATTCCCACATAATACCCATCCACTGTACACACAGTATTCTCACATAACACCCATACACTGTACACATAGTATTCCCACATAACACCCATACACTGTACACACATTATTCCCACATAACACCCATACACTGTACACATAGTATTCTCACATAACACCCATACACTGTACACATAGTATTCCCACATAACACCCATACACTGTACACATAATATTCTCACATAACATCCATACACAGTAGACATAGTATTCCCACATAACACCCATACATTGTACACATAGTATTCCCACATAACACTGGTACACTGTACACACATAACACCAGTACACTGTACAAATAGTATTCCCACATAACACCCATACAATGTACACAAAGTATTCCCACATAACACCCATACATTGTACACATAGTATTCTCACATAATACCCATCCACTGTACACACAGTAATTCTCACATAACACCCATACACAGTAGACATAGTATTCCCACATAACACCCATACACTGTACACATAGTATTCCCACATAACACTGGTACACTGTACACACATAACACCAGTACACTGTACACATAGTATTCCCACATAACACCCATACAATGTACACAAAGTATTCCCACATAACACCCATACACTGTACACATAGTATTCCCACATAACACCCATCCACTGTATGCATAGTATTCCCACATAACACCCATACACTGTACACACATTATTCCCACATAACACCCATCCACGGTACACAAAGTATTCCCACATAACACCCATCCACTGTACACATAGTATTCCCACATAACACCCATACACTGTGCACATAGTATTCCCACATAACACCCATACACTGTACACACATAACACCAGTACACTGTACACATAGTATTCCCACATAACACCCATACAATGTACACATAGTATTCCCACATAACACCCATACACTGTACACATAGTATTCCCATATAATACCCATACACTGTACACATAGTATTCCCAAATAATACCCATCCACTGTACACATAGTATTCCCACATAACACCCATACACTGTACAGATAGTATTCCCACATAACACCCATCCACTGTACACATAGTATTCCCACATAACACCCATACACTGTACACATAGTATTCCCACATAACACCCATACACTGTACACATAGTATTCCCACATAACACCCATACACTGTACACATAGTATTCCCACATAACACCCATACACAGTACACATAGTATTCCCACATAACACCCATCCACTGTACACATAGTATTCCCACATAACACCCATACACTGTACACATAGTATTCCCACATAACACCCATACACTGTACACATAGTATTCCCACATAACACCCATACACTGTACAGATAGTATTCCCACATAACACCCATCCACTGTACACATAGTATTCCCACATAACACCCATACACTGTACACATAGTATTCCCACATAACACCCATACACTGTACACATAGTATTCCCACATAACACCCATACACTGTACAGATAGTATTCCCACATAACACCCATCCACTGTACACATAGTATTCCCACATAACACCCATACACTGTACACATAGTATTCCCACATAACACCCATACACTGTACACATAGTATTCCCACATAACACCCATACACAGTACACATAGTATTCCCACATAACACCCATACACAGTACACATAGTATTCCCACATAACACCCATACACTGTACACATAGTATTCCCACATAACACCCATACACTGTACACATAGTATTCCCACATAACACCCATCCACTGTACACATAGTATTCCCACATAACACCCATCCACTGTACACATAGTATTCCCACATAACACCCATACACTGTACAGATAGTATTCCCACATAACACCCATCCACTGTACACATAGTATTCCCACATAACACCCATACACTGTACACATAGTATTCCCACATAACACCCATACACTGTACACATAGTATTCCCACATAACACCCATACACTGTACAGATAGTATTCCCACATAACACCCATCCACTGTACACATAGTATTCCCACATAACACCCATACACTGTACACATAGTATTCCCACATAACACCCATACACTGTACACATAGTATTCCCACATAGCACCCATACACAGTACACATAGTATTCCCACATAACACCCATACACAGTACACATAGTTTTCCCACATAACACCCATATACTGTACACATAGTATTCCCACATAACACCCATACACTGTACACATAGTATTCCCACATAACACCCATCCACTGTACACATAGTATTCCCACATAACACCCATCCACTGTACACATAGTATTCCCACATAACACCCATACACTGTACAGATAGCATTCCCACATAACACCCATCCACTGTACACATAGTATTCCCACATAACACCCATACACTGTACACATAGTATTCCCACATAACACCCATACACTGTACACATAGTATTCCCACATAACACCCATACACAGTACACATAGTATTCCCACATAACACCCATACACAGTACACATAGTATTCCCACATAACACCATACACTGTACACATAGTATTCCCACATAACACCCATACACTGTAGACATAGTATTCCCACATAACACCCATACACTGTACACATAGTATTCCCACATAACACCCATACACAGTACACATAGTATTCCCACATAACACCCATACACTGTACACATAGTATTCCCACATAACACTGGTACACTGTACACACATAACACCATTACACTGTACACATAGTATTCCCACATAACACTCATACAATGTACACATAGTATTCCCACATAACACCCATACACTGTACACATAGTATTCCCACATAATACCCATCCACTGTACACACAGTATTCTCACATAACACCCATACACTGTACACATAGTATTCCCACATAACACCCATACACTGTACACACATTATTCCCACATAACACCCATACACTGTACACATAGTATTCTCACATAACACCCATACACTGTACACATAGTATTCCCACATAACACCCATACACTGTACACATAATATTCTCACATAACATCCATACACAGTAGACATAGTATTCCCACATAACACCCATACATTGTACACATAGTATTCCCACATAACACTGGTACACTGTACACACATAACACCAGTACACTGTACAAATAGTATTCCCACATAACACCCATACAATGTACACAAAGTATTCCCACATAACACCCATACATTGTACACATAGTATTCTCACATAATACCCATCCACTGTACACACAGTAATTCTCACATAACACCCATACACAGTAGACATAGTATTCCCACATAACACCCATACACTGTACACATAGTATTCCCACATAACACTGGTACACTGTACACACATAACACCAGTACACTGTACACATAGTATTCCCACATAACACCCATACAATGTACACAAAGTATTCCCACATAACACCCATACACTGTACACATAGTATTCCCACATAACACCCATCCACTGTATGCATAGTATTCCCACATAACACCCATACACTGTACACACATTATTCCCACATAACACCCATCCACTGTACACATAGTATTCCCACATAACACCCATACACTGTGCACATAGTATTCCCACATAACACCCATACACTGTACACACATAACACCAGTACACTGTACACATAGTATTCCCACATAACACCCATACAATGTACACATAGTATTCCCACATAACACCCATACACTGTACACATAGTATTCCCATATAATACCCATACACTGTACACATAGTATTCCCAAATAATACCCATCCACTGTACACATAGTATTCCCACATAACACCCATCCACTGTACACATAGTATTCCCACATAACACCCATCCACTGTACACATAGTATTCCCACATAACATCCATACACGGTACACATAGTATTCCCACAGGACACCCATACACTGTACACACATTATTCCCACATAACACCCATCCACGGTACACATAGTATTTCCACATAACATCCATCCACTGTACACATAGTATTCCCACATAACACCCATACACGGTACACATAGGGCCTGATTCAGAGCCGGACGCAATTAGCACTCGCTCGTCCAGAAAATAGGGGTGGCTATTCAAATCAACCGTTCGCTCTTTGCGGTCTGTTCATGCCTCTAGGTCTGAACGAGCGAACTTAACTTACACATAGTATTCCCACATAACACCCATACACAGTACACATAGTATTCCCACATAACACTGGTACACTGTACACACATAACACCAGTACACTGTACACACATAACACCAGTACACTGTACACATAGTATTCCCACATAACACCCATACAATGTACACATAGTATTCCCACATAACACCCATCCACGGTACACATAGTATTCCCACATAACATCCATCCACTGTACACATAGTATTCCCACATAACATCCATACACGGTACACATAGTATTCCCACATAACACCCATCCACTGTACACATAGTATTCCCACAGGACACCCATACACTGTACACACATTATTCCCACATAACACCCATCCACGGTACACATTGTATTCCCACATAACATCCATCCACTGTACACATAGTATTCCCACAGGACACCCATAGACGGTACACATAGTATTCCCACATAACACCCATCCACGGTACACATAGTATTCCCACATAACATCCATACACGGTACACATAGTATTCCCACAGGACACCCATACACTGTACACATAGTATTCCCATATAACACCCATCCACGGTACACATAGTATTCCCATATAACACCCATCCACGGTACACATAGTATTCCCATATAACACCCATCCACGGTACACATAGTATTCCCACTTAACATCCATCCACTGTACACATAGTATTCCCACATAACACCCATACACTGTACACACATAACACCAGTACACTGTACACATAGTATTCCCACATAACACCCATACACTGTACACATAGTATTCCCACATAACACCCATACACTGTACACATAGGGCCTGATTCAGAGCCGGACGCAATTTGCGTTCGCTCGTCCAGAAAATAGGGGTGGCTATTCAAATCAACCGTTCGCTCTTTATGGTCTGTTCACGCCTCTAGGTCTGAACGAGCGAACAAAACTTGCGGTCGTTTTTTGAAAAAATACGCCCCCTGGCCGCTCGCATCCTACGTCATGTCCGCTATTTATTAGATTAATCGAGTACATCGACCAGGGTATGAACTGCTCGCTATGCTTGGGGTTGGTTTTTGCTACCACAATTTTGCAAGCAGTTCTGGCTATAAAATAACCCAGTGACGTGGTCAATGACGCTGCTGTTTTAATTATGCACACCCATAAAACGCCCGTTTTGACCTTTAAGCACGCCTGCGTTCTGATCTCCACTCCCCGTTTTCAAGCACCTTCCCCCGTTACCACCCACATACGCCTACTCCTGTCACTCAAATTATCAGGCATTCGCTATTTTGCGAGCACATGAATTTCGACCGCACTGACTGGTTCGTGCATGTGTATAACGATCCGCATGCATGCGCAGTTGGGCAAACATCGCTTGGAGCGAACGAGAGGCCGCTTACGAGCGGCTCTGAATCAGGCCCATAGTATTCCCACATAACATCCGTACATTGGGCCTGATTCAGAGCCGGACGCTATTTGCGCTCGCTCGTTCAGAAAAAGGGGCCGGATATTTAAATAGAGCGCTCGCTCTTTGCGGTCTGTTGACACCTCTATGTCTGAACGAGCGAACGAAACATGCGCTCGCTATTTTTTTAAAAACGCCCCCTGGCCGCTCGCATCCTACGTCATCTCCGCTATTTTATTAGATTAATCGAGTACATCGAAAGGCGTATGAACTGCTCGCAGTGCTTGTGGTTGCATTTTCCTACCGCAATCATGCGAGCAGTTCAGGCTAAAACCTAAAAGACAACCAAGTGACGTGGCCGATGACGCTGCTTTGTTAATTATGCACACCCTTAAAACGCCCGTTTCGACCGTTTGGCACGCCTGCGTTCGGATCTCCACTCCCCGTTTTCAAGCACCTTCCCCTGTTACCACCCACATACGCCTCATTCTGTCACTCAAATTAGCAGGCATTAGCTATTCTGCGAGCACACAATTTCCGACCGCAATGACTGGTTCGCGCATGCGTATTACAACCCATACGCATGCGCAGTTGTGCGAACATCACTCGGAGCGAACGAGCGGCAGCTTACGAGCGGCTCTGAATCAGGCCCATTGTACACACGCAATAATCCCACATAACACTGGTACAAGATACACACACTATTCCCACATAACACTGGTACAAAATACACACACTATTCCCACATAACACCGGTACAAAGTATACACAGATTTACTAGATAACACTGATATACTGTACACACAGTAATCCCACAGAACACTGATACAACGTAAACACAGTATTCCCACATAATATATGCATATACAGGGGGCACATAGTAATGTCACACAATGTATATACAGGGGGCACATAGTAATGTCACATAATGTATATATGGGTATATGGGACATTGGTACCTGTGGGAGATTCGGAGAGGCTGCATCTTGAGCGTCGCCCCCGTCGGGTTAGGAATCTCTCGCTGACTTTCTTTGCCTCTTCCAATAACTCCAAGTTTTTCTGCTTATCCTCCTCCGAAATCCTGACATCAGGGAGGGCGTCATGTACCAGGTCTATCACCTGCCCACTGGTATCTGACAGAGACAACACTTTACTGTTATTTGTGGCCTATTCAGCACGTGCCAAAGCCCAAACCCCCGATATTCACACGTACACACCGTTGGCTTCTTCCCATTCTCCTATTTATCTGTCCTAGTGATGGGAAGGAAAGATGGTGTCTCTGTACACACTGATGGCTTCTTCCCATCCTCCTATTTATCTGTCCTAGTGATGGGAAGGAAAGATGGTGTCTCTGTACACACTGATGGCTTCTTCCCATCCTCCTATATATCTGTCCTAGTGATGGGAAGGAAAGATGGTGTCTCTGTACACACCGATGGCTTCTTCCCATCCTCCTATTTATCTGTCCTAGTGATGGGAAGGAAAGATGGTGTCTCTGTACACACCGATAGCTTCTTCCCATTCTCCTATTTATCTGTCCTAGTGATGGGAAGGAAAGATGGTGTCTCTGTACACACTGATGGCTTCTTCCCATTCTCCTATATATCTGTCCTAGTGATGGGAAGGAAAGATGGTGTCTCTGTACACACTGATGGCTTCTTCCCATTCTCCTATTTATCTGTCCTAGTGATGTGAAGGAAAGATGGTGTCTCTGTACACACCGATGGCTTCTTCCCATTCTCCTATTTATCTGTCCTAGTGATGGGAAGGAAAGATGGTGTCTCTGTACACACCGATGGCTTCTTCCCATCCTCCTATTTATCTGTCCTAGTGATGGGATGGAAAGAAGGTATCTCTGTACACACTGATGGCTTCTTCCCATCCTCATATTTATCTGTCCTAGTGATGGGAAGGAAAGATGGTGTCTCTGTACACACTGATGGCTTCTTCCCATTCTCCTATTTATCTGTCCAAGTGATGGGAAGGAAAGATGGTGTCACTGTACACACTGATGGCTTCTTCCCATTCTCCTATTTATCTGTCCTAGTGATGGGAAGGAAAGATGGTATCTCTGTACACACCGATGGCTTCTTCCCATTCTCCTATTTATCTGTCCTAGTGATGGAAAGGAAAGATGGTGTCCCTGTACACACTGATGGCTTCTTCCCATTCTCCTATTTATCTGTCCTAGTGATGGGAAGGAAAGATGGTGTCTCTGTACACACCGATGGCTTCTTCCCATCCTCCTATTTATCTGTCCTAGTGATGGGAAGGAAAGATGGTGTCTCTGTACACACTGATGGCTTCTTCCCATTCTCCTATATATCTGTCCTAGTGATGGGAAGGAAAGATGGTGTCTCTGTACACACTGATGGCTTCTTCCCATTCTCCTATTTATCTGTCCTAGTGATGGGAAGGAAAGATGGTGTCTCTGTACACACCGATAGCTTCTTCCCATTCTCCTATTTATCTGTCCTAGTGATGGGAAGGATAGATAGTGTCTCTTTACACACCGATGGCTTCTTCCCATTCTCCTATTTATCTGTCCTAGTGATGGGAAGGAAAGATGGTGTCTCTGTACACACCGATGGCTTCTTCCCATCCTCCTATTTATCTGTCCTAGTGATGGGAAGGAAAGATGGTGTCTCTGTACACACCGATAGCTTCTTCCCATTCTCCTATTTATCTGTCCTAGTGATGGGAAGGATAGATAGTGTCTCTTTACACACCGATGGCTTCTTCCCATTCTCCTATTTATCGGTCATAGTGATGGGAAGGAAAGATGGTGTCTCTGTACACACTGATGGCTTCTTCCCATCCTCCTATTTATCTGTCCTAGTGATGGGAAGGAAAGATGGTGTCTCTGTACACACCGATGGCTTCTTTCCATTCTCCTATTTATCTGTCCTAGTGATGGGAAGGAAAGATGGTGTCTCTGTACACACCGATGGCTTCTTCCCATTCTCCTATTTATCTGTCCTAGTGATGGGAAGGAAAGATGGTGTCTCTGTACACACCGATGGCTTCTTCCCATCCTCCTATTTATCGGTCCTAGTGATGGAAAGGAAAGATATGTCATGTATTATGTTATATACCCGGCAGCTGTGTCCTGTATTATGTTATATACCCGGCAGCTGTGTCCTGTATTATGTTATATACCCGGCAGCTGTGTCCTGTATTATGTTATATACCCGGCAGCTTGTGTCCTGTATTATGTTATATACCCGTTAGCTTGTGTCCTGTATTATGTTATATACCCGGCAGCTGTGTCCTATATTATGTTATATACCCGGCATTTATTAAGTTATATACCCGGCAGTTGTGTCCTGTATTATGTTATATACCCGGCAGCTGTGTCCTGTATTATGTTATATACCCGGCAGCTGTGTCCTGTATTATGTTATATACCCGGCAGCTGTGTCCTGTATTATGCTATATACCCGGCAGTTTTGTCCTGTATTATGTTATATACCCGGCAGCTGTGTCCTGTATTATGTTATATACCCGGCAGCTGTGTCCTGTATTATGTTATATACCCGGCAGCTGTGTCCTGTATTATGTTATATACCCGGCAGCTGTGTCCTGTATTATGTTATATACCCGGCAGCTGTGTCCTGTATTATGTTATATACCCGGCAGCTGTGTCCTGTATTATCTTATATACCCGGCAGCTTGTGTCCTGTATTATGTTATATACCCGGCAGCTTGTGTCCTGTATTATGTTATATACCCGGCAGCTTGTGTCCTGTATAATGTTATATACCCGGCAGCTTGTGTCCTGTATTATGTTATATACCCGGCAGCTGTGTCCTGTATTATGTTATATACCCGGTAGCTGTGTCCTGTATAATGTTATATACCCGGCAGCTGTGTCCTGTATTATGTTATATACCCGGCAGCTGTGTCCTGTATTATGTTATATACCCGGCAGCTGTGTCCTGTATTATGTTATATACCCGGCAGCTGTGTCCTGTATTATGTTATATACCCGGCAGCTGTGTCCTGTATTATGTTATATACCCGGCAGCTGTGTCCTGTATTATGTTATATACCCGGCAGCTGTGTCCTGTATTATGTTATATACCCGGCAGCTGTGTCCTGTATTATGTTATATACCCGGTAGCTGTGTCCTGTATTATGTTATATACCCGGTAGCTGTGTCCTGTATTATGTTATATACCCGGCAGCTGTGTCCTGTATTATGTTATATACCCGGTAGCTGTGTCCTGTATTATGTTATATACCCGGTAGCTGTGTCCTGTATTATGTTATATACCCGGCAGCTGTGTCCTGTATTATGTTATATACCCGGTAGCTGTGTCCTGTATTATGTTATGTACCCGGTAGCTGTGTCCTGTATTATGTTATATACCCGGCAGCTGTGTCCTGTATTATGTTATATACCCGGTAGCTGTGTCCTGTATTATGTTATATACCCGGCAGCTTGTGTCCTGTATTATGTTATATACCCGGCAGCTGTGTCCTGTATTATGTTATATACCCGGTAGCTGTGTCCTGTATAATGTTATATACCCGGTAGCTGTGTCCTGTATTATGTTATATACCCGGCAGCTGTGTCCTGTATTATCTTATATACCCGGCAGCTTGTGTCCTGTATTATGTTATATACCCGGCAGCTTGTGTCCTGTATTATGTTATATACCCGGCAGCTGTGTCCTGTATTATGTTATATACCCGGTAGCTGTGTCCTGTATTATGTTATATACCCGGCAGCTTGTGTCCTGTATAATGTTATATACCCGGCAGCTGTGTCCTGTATTATGTTATATACCCGGCAGCTGTGTCCTGTATTATGTTATATACCCGGCAGCTTGTCCTGTATAATGTTATATACCCGGCAGCTTGTCCTGTATAATGTTATATACCCGGTAGCTGTGTCCTGTATTATGTTATATACCTGGCAGCTGTGTCCTGTATTATGTTATATACCCGGCAGCTGTGTCCTGTATTATGTTATATACCCGGCTATTAGGACCAGACCTGTGTATTATGTTATATACCCGGCAGCTGTGTCCTGTATTATGTTATATACCCGGCAGCTGTGTCCTGTATTATGTTATATACCCGGCAGCTGTGTCCTGTATAATGTTATATACCCGGCAGCTTGTGTCCTGTATTATGTTATATACCCGGCAGCTGTGTCCTGTATAATGTTATATACCCGGCAGCTTGTGTCCTGTATTATGTTATATACCCGGCAGCTGTGTCCTGTATTATGTTATATACCCGGCAGCTGTGTCCTGTATTATGATATATACCCGGCAGCTGTGTCCTGTATTATGTTATATACCCGGCAGCTGTGTCCTGTATTATGTTATATACCCGGCAGCTTGTCCTGTATTATGTTATATACCCGGCAGCTGTGTCCTGTATTATGTTATATACCCGGCTATTAGGACCAGACCTGTGTATTAAACATCTATTGCAGCTCAGCTTGTTCAGATTTACGTCCTTTATGCAGACTTCATTCCTTTAATGGACGTTATGTAAATGATAGTGTTATTAGTGAAAGATCATTTATATCAGTTGGCAATATTCTGTATATATATAATACTAGTTAATTGTAAAAGATTCACAGGTCGAGCTAATTAATGTGTCAGTGAGTAATGAATACACCTGTGCTCCTGCTGGGTGACCTGGGAAATGTGTCAGTGAGTAATGAATACACCTGTGCTCCTGCTGGGTGACCTGGGAAATGTGTCAGTGAGTAATGACTACACCTGTGCACCTGCTGGGTGACCTGGGAAATGTGTCAGTGAGTAATGATTACACCTGTGCTCCTGCTGGGTGACCTGGGAAATGTGTCAGTGAGTAATGAATACACCTGTGCTCCTGCTGGGTGACCTGGGAAATGTGTCAGTGAGTAATGAGTACACCTGTGCTCCTGCTGGGTGACCTGGGAAATGTGTCAGTGAGTAATGATTACACCTGTGCACCTGCTGGGTGACCTGGGAAATGTGTCAGTGAGTAATGAATACACCTGTGCGCCTGCTGGGTGACCTGGGAAATGTGTCAGTGAGTAATGAATACACCTGTGCTCCTGCTGGGTGACCTGGGAAATGTGCCAGTGAGTAATGAGTACACCTGTGCACCTGCTGGGTGACCTGGGAAATGTGTCAGTGAGTAATGAATACACCTGTGCGCCTGCTGGGTGACCTGGGAAATGTGTCAGTAAGTAATGATTACACCTGTGCTCCTGCTGGGTGACCTGGGAAATGTGTCAGTGAGTAATGATTACACCTGTGCAGCTGCTGGGTGACCTGGGAAATGTGTCAGTGAGTAATGAGTACACCTGTGCACCTGCTGGGTGACCTAGGAAATGTGTCAGTGAGTAATGAATACACCTGTGCACCTGCTGGGTGACCTGGGAAATGTGTCAGTGAGTAATGAATACACCTGTGCGCCTGCTGGGTGACCTGGGGAATGTCAGTGAGTAATGATTACACCTGTGCTCCTGCTGGGTGACCTGGGAAATGTGCCAGTGAGTAATGAGTACACCTGTGCACCTGCTGGGTGACCTGGGAAATGTGTCAGTGAGTAATGAGTACACCTGTGCACCTGCTGGGTGACCTGGGAAATGTGTCAGTGAGTAATGAATACACCTGTGCGCCTGCTGGGTGACCTGGGGAATGTCAGTGAGTAATGAATACACCTGTGCGCCTGCTGGGTGACCTGGGAAATGTGTCAGTGAGTAATGAGTACACCTGTGCACCTGCTGGGTGACCTGGGAAATGTATCAGTGAGTAATGATTACACCTGTGCACCTGCTGGGTGACCTGGGAAATGTGTCAGTGAGTAATGAATACACCTGTGCTCCTGCTGGGTGACCTGGGAAATGTGTCAGTGAGTAATGATTACACCTGTGCTCCTGCTGGGTGACCTGGGAAATGTGTCAGTGAGTAATGAATACACCTGTGCTCCTGCTGGGTGACCTGGGAAATGTGTCAGTGAGTAATGAATACACCTGTGCACCTGCTGGGTGACCTGGGAAATGTGTCAGTGAGTAATGAGTACACCTGTGCTCCTGCTGGGTGACCTGGGAAATGAGTCAGTGAGTAATAAATACACCTGTGCTCCTGCTGGGTGACCTGGGAAATGTGTCAGTGAGTAATGAGTACACCTGTGCACCTGCTGGGTGACCTGGGAAATGTGTCAGTGAGTAATGAGTACACCTGTGCACCTGCTGGGTGACCTGAGAAATGTGTCAGTGAGTAATGAGTACACCTGTGCACCTGCTGTGTGACCTGGGAAATGTGTCAGTGAGTAATGATTACACCTGTGCACCTGCTGGGTGACCTGGGAAATGTGTCAGTGAGTAATGAGTACACCTGTGCACCTGCTGGGTGACCTGGGAAATGTGTAAGTGAGTAATGAGTACACCTGTGCTCCTGCTGGGTGACCTGGGAAATGTGTCAGTGAGTAATGAATACACCTGTGCTCCTGCTGGGTGACCTGAGAAATGTGTCAGTGAGTAATGAGTACACCTGTGCACCTGCTGTGTGACCTGGGAAATGTGTCAGTGAGTAATGATTACACCTGTGCACCTGCTGGGTGACCTGGGAAATGTGTCAGTGAGTAATGAGTACACTTGTGCACCTGCTGGGTGACCTGGGAAATGTGTAAGTGAGTAATGAGTACACCTGTGCTCCTGCTGGGTGACCTGGGAAATGTGTCAGTGAGTAATGAATACACCTGTGCTCCTGCCTGGGTGACCTGGGAAATGTGTCAGTGAGTAATGAGTACACCTGTGCACCTGCTGGGTGACCTGGGAAATGTGTCAGTGAGTAATGATTACACCTGTGCTCCTGCTGGGTGACCTGGGAAATGTGTCAGTGAGTAATGAATACACCTGTGCTCCTGCTGGGTGACCTGGGAAATGTGTCAGTGAGTAATGACTACACCTGTGCTCCTGCTGGGTGACCTGGGAAATGTGTCAGTGAGTAATGAGTACACCTGTGCTCCTGCTGGGTGACCTGGGAAATGTGTCAGTGAGTAATGATTACACCTGTGCACCTGCTGGGTGACCTGGGAAATGTGTCAGTGAGTAATGAATACACCTGTGCGCCTGCTGGGTGACCTGGGAAATGTGTCAGTAAGTAATGATTACACCTGTGCTCCTGCTGGGTGACCTGGGAAATGTGTCAGTGAGTAATGATTACACCTGTGCAGCTGCTGGGTGACCTGGGAAATGTGTCAGTGAGTAATGAGTACACCTGTGCACCTGCTGGGTGACCTAGGAAATGTGTCAGTGAGTAATGAATACACCTGTGCACCTGCTGGGTGACCTGGGAAATGTGTCAGTGAGTAATGAATACACCTGTGCGCCTGCTGGGTGACCTGGGGAATGTCAGTGAGTAATGATTACACCTGTGCTCCTGCTGGGTGACCTGGGAAATGTGCCAGTGAGTAATGAGTACACCTGTGCACCTGCTGGGTGACCTGGGAAATGTGTCAGTGAGTAATGAGTACACCTGTGCACCTGCTGGGTGACCTGGGAAATGTGTCAGTGAGTAATGAATACACCTGTGCGCCTGCTGGGTGACCTGGGGAATGTCAGTGAGTAATGAATACACCTGTGCGCCTGCTGGGTGACCTGGGAAATGTGTCAGTGAGTAATGAGTACACCTGTGCACCTGCTGGGTGACCTGGGAAATGTATCAGTGAGTAATGATTACACCTGTGCACCTGCTGGGTGACCTGGGAAATGTGTCAGTGAGTAATGAATACACCTGTGCTCCTGCTGGGTGACCTGGGAAATGTGTCAGTGAGTAATGATTACACCTGTGCTCCTGCTGGGTGACCTGGGAAATGTGTCAGTGAGTAATGAATACACCTGTGCTCCTGCTGGGTGACCTGGGAAATGTGTCAGTGAGTAATGAATACACCTGTGCACCTGCTGGGTGACCTGGGAAATGTGTCAGTGAGTAATGAGTACACCTGTGCTCCTGCTGGGTGACCTGGGAAATGAGTCAGTGAGTAATAAATACACCTGTGCTCCTGCTGGGTGACCTGGGAAATGTGTCAGTGAGTAATGAGTACACCTGTGCACCTGCTGGGTGACCTGGGAAATGTGTCAGTGAGTAATGAGTACACCTGTGCACCTGCTGGGTGACCTGAGAAATGTGTCAGTGAGTAATGAGTACACCTGTGCACCTGCTGTGTGACCTGGGAAATGTGTCAGTGAGTAATGATTACACCTGTGCACCTGCTGGGTGACCTGGGAAATGTGTCAGTGAGTAATGAGTACACCTGTGCACCTGCTGGGTGACCTGGGAAATGTGTAAGTGAGTAATGAGTACACCTGTGCTCCTGCTGGGTGACCTGGGAAATGTGTCAGTGAGTAATGAATACACCTGTGCTCCTGCTGGGTGACCTGAGAAATGTGTCAGTGAGTAATGAGTACACCTGTGCACCTGCTGTGTGACCTGGGAAATGTGTCAGTGAGTAATGATTACACCTGTGCACCTGCTGGGTGACCTGGGAAATGTGTCAGTGAGTAATGAGTACACCTGTGCACCTGCTGGGTGACCTGGGAAATGTGTAAGTGAGTAATGAGTACACCTGTGCTCCTGCTGGGTGACCTGGGAAATGTGTCAGTGAGTAATGAATACACCTGTGCTCCTGCTGGGTGACCTGGGAAATGTGTCAGTGAGTAATGAGTACACCTGTGCACCTGCTGGGTGACCTGGGAAATGTGTCAGTGAGTAATGATTACACCTGTGCTCCTGCTGGGTGACCTGGGAAATGTGTCAGTGAGGAATGAATACACCTGTGCTCCTGCTGGGTGACCTGGGAAATGTGTCAGTGAGTAATGACTACACCTGTGCTCCTGCTGGGTGACCTGGGAAATGTGTCAGTGAGTAATGAGTACACCTGTGCTCCTGCTGGGTGACCTGGGAAATGTGTCAGTGAGTAATGATTACACCTGTGCACCTGCTGGGTGACCTGGGAAATGTGTCAGTGAGTAATGAATACACCTGTGCGCCTGCTGGGTGACCTGGGAAATGTGTCAGTAAGTAATGATTACACCTGTGCTCCTGCTGGGTGACCTGGGAAATGTGTCAGTGAGTAATGATTACACCTGTGCAGCTGCTGGGTGACCTGGGAAATGTGTCAGTGAGTAATGAGTACACCTGTGCACCTGCTGGGTGACCTAGGAAATGTGTCAGTGAGTAATGAATACACCTGTGCACCTGCTGGGTGACCTGGGAAATGTGTCAGTGAGTAATGAATACACCTGTGCGCCTGCTGGGTGACCTGGGGAATGTCAGTGAGTAATGATTACACCTGTGCTCCTGCTGGGTGACCTGGGAAATGTGCCAGTGAGTAATGAGTACACCTGTGCACCTGCTGGGTGACCTGGGAAATGTGTCAGTGAGTAATGAGTACACCTGTGCACCTGCTGGGTGACCTGGGAAATGTGTCAGTGAGTAATGAATACACCTGTGCGCCTGCTGGGTGACCTGGGGAATGTCAGTGAGTAATGAATACACCTGTGCGCCTGCTGGGTGACCTGGGAAATGTGTCAGTGAGTAATGAGTACACCTGTGCACCTGCTGGGTGACCTGGGAAATGTATCAGTGAGTAATGATTACACCTGTGCACCTGCTGGGTGACCTGGGAAATGTGTCAGTGAGTAATGAATACACCTGTGCTCCTGCTGGGTGACCTGGGAAATGTGTCAGTGAGTAATGATTACACCTGTGCTCCTGCTGGGTGACCTGGGAAATGTGTCAGTGAGTAATGAATACACCTGTGCTCCTGCTGGGTGACCTGGGAAATGTGTCAGTGAGTAATGAATACACCTGTGCACCTGCTGGGTGACCTGGGAAATGTGTCAGTGAGTAATGAGTACACCTGTGCTCCTGCTGGGTGACCTGGGAAATGAGTCAGTGAGTAATAAATACACCTGTGCTCCTGCTGGGTGACCTGGGAAATGTGTCAGTGAGTAATGAGTACACCTGTGCACCTGCTGGGTGACCTGGGAAATGTGTCAGTGAGTAATGAGTACACCTGTGCACCTGCTGGGTGACCTGAGAAATGTGTCAGTGAGTAATGAGTACACCTGTGCACCTGCTGTGTGACCTGGGAAATGTGTCAGTGAGTAATGATTACACCTGTGCACCTGCTGGGTGACCTGGGAAATGTGTCAGTGAGTAATGAGTACACCTGTGCACCTGCTGGGTGACCTGGGAAATGTGTAAGTGAGTAATGAGTACACCTGTGCTCCTGCTGGGTGACCTGGGAAATGTGTCAGTGAGTAATGAATACACCTGTGCTCCTGCTGGGTGACCTGAGAAATGTGTCAGTGAGTAATGAGTACACCTGTGCACCTGCTGTGTGACCTGGGAAATGTGTCAGTGAGTAATGATTACACCTGTGCACCTGCTGGGTGACCTGGGAAATGTGTCAGTGAGTAATGAGTACACCTGTGCACCTGCTGGGTGACCTGGGAAATGTGTAAGTGAGTAATGAGTACACCTGTGCTCCTGCTGGGTGACCTGGGAAATGTGTCAGTGAGTAATGAATACACCTGTGCTCCTGCTGGGTGACCTGGGAAATGTGTCAGTGAGTAATGAGTACACCTGTGCACCTGCTGGGTGACCTGGGAAATGTGTCAGTGAGTAATGATTACACCTGTGCTCCTGCTGGGTGACCTGGGAAATGTGTCAGTGAGTAATGAATACACCTGTGCTCCTGCTGGGTGACCTGGGAAATGTGTCAGTGAGTAATGACTACACCTGTGCTCCTGCTGGGTGACCTGGGAAATGTGTCAGTGAGTAATGAGTACACCTGTGCTCCTGCTGGGTGACCTGGGAAATGTGTCAGTGAGTAATGATTACACCTGTGCACCTGCTGGGTGACCTGGGAAATGTGTCAGTGAGTAATGAATACACCTGTGCGCCTGCTGGGTGACCTGGGAAATGTGTCAGTGAGTAATGAATACACCTGTGCTCCTGCTGGGTGACCTGGGAAATGTGCCAGTGAGTAATGAGTACACCTGTGCACCTGCTGGGTGACCTGGGAAATGTGTCAGTGAGTAATGAGTACACCTGTGCACCTGCTGGGTGACCTGGGAAATGTGTCAGTGAGTAATGAATACACCTGTGCGCCTGCTGGGTGACCTGGGAAATGTGTCAGTGAGTAATGATTACACCTGTGCTCCTGCTGGGTGACCTGGGAAATGTGTCAGTGAGTAATGATTACACCTGTGCAGCTGCTGGCTGACCTGGGAAATGTGTCAGTGAGTAATGAGTACACCTGTGCACCTGCTGGGTGACCTAGGAAATGTGTCAGTGAGTAATGAATACACCTGTGCACCTGCTGGGTGACCTGGGAAATGTGTCAGTGAGTAATGAATACACCTGTGCGCCTGCTGGGTGACCTGGGGAATGTCAGTGAGTAATGATTACACCTGTGCTCCTGCTGGGTGACCTGGGAAATGTGCCAGTGAGTAATGAGTACACCTGTGCACCTGCTGGGTGACCTGGGAAATGTGTCAGTGAGTAATGAGTACACCTGTGCACCTGCTGGGTGACCTGGGAAATGTGTCAGTGAGTAATGAATACACCTGTGCGCCTGCTGGGTGACCTGGGGAATGTCAGTGAGTAATGAATACACCTGTGCGCCTGCTGGGTGACCTGGGAAATGTGTCAGTGAGTAATGAGTACACCTGTGCACCTGCTGGGTGACCTGGGAAATGTATCAGTGAGTAATGATTACACCTGTGCACCTGCTGGGTGACCTGGGAAATGTCAGTGAGTAATGAATACACCTGTGCGCCTCCTGGGTGACCTGGGAAATGTGTCAGTGAGTAATGAATACACCTGTGCGCCTGCTGGGTGACCTGGGAAATGTGTCAGTGAGTAATGATTACACCTGTGCTCCTGCTGGGTGACCTGGGAAATGTGTCAGTGAGTAATGAATACACCTGTGCACCTGCTGGGTGACCTGGGAAATGTGTCAGTGAGTAATGAGTACACCTGTGCTCCTGCTGGGTGACCTGGGAAATGAGTCAGTGAGTAATAAATACACCTGTGCTCCTGCTGGGTGACCTGTGAAATGTGTCAGTGAGTAATGAATACACCTGTGCACCTGCTGGGTGACCTGGGAAATGTGTCAGTGAGAAATGAGTACACCTGTGCACCTGCTGGGTGACCTAGGAAATGTGTCAGTGAGTAATGAATACACCTGTGCTCCTGCTGGGTGACCTGGGAAATGTGTCAGTGAGTAATGACTACACCTGTGCTCCTGCTGGGTGACCTGGGAAATGTGTCAGTGAGTAATGATTACACCTGTGCACCTGCTGGGTGACCTGGGAAATGTGTCAGTGAGTAATGAATACACCTGTGCGCCTGCTGGGTGACCTGGGGAATGTCAGTGAGTAATGATTACACCTGTGCTCCTGCTGGGTGACCTGGGAAATGTGTCAGTGAGTAATGACTACACCTGTGCTCCTGCTGGGTGACCTGGGAAATGTGTCAGTGAGTAATGAGTACACCTGTGCTCCTGCTGGGTGACCTGGGAAATGTGTCAGTGAGTAATGATTACACCTGTGCACCTGCTGGGTGACCTGGGAAATGTGTCAGTGAGTAATGAATACACCTGTGCGCCTGCTGGGTGACCTGGGAAATGTGTCAGTGAGTAATGAATACACCTGTGCTCCTGCTGGGTGACCTGGGAAATGTGCCAGTGAGTAATGAGTACACCTGTGCACCTGCTGGGTGACCTGGGAAATGTGTCAGTGAGTAATGAGTACACCTGTGCACCTGCTGGGTGACCTGGGAAATGTGTCAGTGAGTAATGAATACACCTGTGCACCTGCTGGGTGACCTGGGAAATGTGTCAGTGAGTAATGAGTACACCTGTGCTCCTGCTGGGTGACCTGGGAAATGTGTCAGTGAGTAATGATTACACCTGTGCACCTGCTGGGTGACCTGGGAAATGTGTCAGTGAGTAATGAATACACCTGTGCGCCTGCTGGGTGACCTGGGAAATGTGTCAGTGAGTAATGAATACACCTGTGCTCCTGCTGGGTGACCTGGGAAATGTGCCAGTGAGTAATGAGTACACCTGTGCACCTGCTGGGTGACCTGGGAAATGTGTCAGTGAGTAATGAATACACCTGTGCGCCTGCTGGGTGACCTGGGAAATGTGTCAGTGAGTAATGATTACACCTGTGCTCCTGCTGGGTGACCTGGGAAATGTGTCAGTGAGTAATGATTACACCTGTGCAGCTGCTGGGTGACCTGGGAAATGTGTCAGTGAGTAATGAGTACACCTGTGCACCTGCTGGGTGACCTAGGAAATGTGTCAGTGAGTAATGAATACACCTGTGCACCTGCTGGGTGACCTGGGAAATGTGTCAGTGAGTAATGAATACACCTGTGCGCCTGCTGGGTGACCTGGGGAATGTCAGTGAGTAATGATTACACCTGTGCTCCTGCTGGGTGACCTGGGAAATGTGCCAGTGAGTAATGAGTACACCTGTGCACCTGCTGGGTGACCTGGGAAATGTGTCAGTGAGTAATGAGTACACCTGTGCACCTGCTGGGTGACCTGGGAAATGTGTCAGTGAGTAATGAATACACCTGTGCGCCTGCTGGGTGACCTGGGGAATGTCAGTGAGTAATGAATACACCTGTGCGCCTGCTGGGTGACCTGGGAAATGTGTCAGTGAGTAATGAGTACACCTGTGCACCTGCTGGGTGACCTGGGAAATGTATCAGTGAGTAATGATTACACCTGTGCACCTGCTGGGTGACCTGGGAAATGTGTCAGTGAGTAATGAATACACCTGTGCTCCTGCTGGGTGACCTGGGAAATGTGTCAGTGAGTAATGATTACACCTGTGCTCCTGCTGGGTGACCTGGGAAATGTGTCAGTGAGTAATGAATACACCTGTGCTCCTGCTGGGTGACCTGGGAAATGTGTAAGTGAGTAATGAATACACCTGTGCACCTGCTGGGTGACCTGGGAAATGTGTCTGTGAGTAATGAGTACACCTGTGCTCCTGCTGGGTGACCTGGGAAATGAGTCAGTGAGTAATAAATACACCTGTGCTCCTGCTGGGTGACCTGGGAAATGTGTCAGTGAGTAATGAGTACACCTGTGCACCTGCTGGGTGACCTGGGAAATGTGTCAGTGAGTAATGAGTACACCTGTGCACCTGCTGGGTGACCTGAGAAATGTGTCAGTGAGTAATGAGTACACCTGTGCACCTGCTGTGTGACCTGGGAAATGTGTCAGTGAGTAATGATTACACCTGTGCACCTGCTGGGTGACCTGGGAAATGTGTCAGTGAGTAATGAGTACACCTGTGCACCTGCTGGGTGACCTGGGAAATGTGTAAGTGAGTAATGAGTACACCTGTGCTCCTGCTGGGTGACCTGGGAAATGTGTCAGTGAGTAATGAATACACCTGTGCTCCTGCTGGGTGACCTGAGAAATGTGTCAGTGAGTAATGAGTACACCTGTGCACCTGCTGTGTGACCTGGGAAATGTGTCAGTGAGTAATGATTACACCTGTGCACCTGCTGGGTGACCTGGGAAATGTGTCAGTGAGTAATGAGTACACCTGTGCACCTGCTGGGTGACCTGGGAAATGTGTAAGTGAGTAATGAGTACACCTGTGCTCCTGCTGGGTGACCTGGGAAATGTGTCAGTGAGTAATGAATACACCTGTGCTCCTGCTGGGTGACCTGGGAAATGTGTCAGTGAGTAATGAGTACACCTGTGCACCTGCTGGGTGACCTGGGAAATGTGTCAGTGAGTAATGATTACACCTGTGCTCCTGCTGGGTGACCTGGGAAATGTGTCAGTGAGTAATGAATACACCTGTGCTCCTGCTGGGTGACCTGGGAAATGTGTCAGTGAGTAATGACTACACCTGTGCTCCTGCTGGGTGACCTGGGAAATGTGTCAGTGAGTAATGAGTACACCTGTGCTCCTGCTGGGTGACCTGGGAAATGTGTCAGTGAGTAATGATTACACCTGTGCACCTGCTGGGTGACCTGGGAAATGTGTCAGTGAGTAATGAATACACCTGTGCGCCTGCTGGGTGACCTGGGAAATGTGTCAGTGAGTAATGAATACACCTGTGCTCCTGCTGGGTGACCTGGGAAATGTGCCAGTGAGTAATGAGTACACCTGTGCACCTGCTGGGTGACCTGGGAAATGTGTCAGTGAGTAATGAGTACACCTGTGCACCTGCTGGGTGACCTGGGAAATGTGTCAGTGAGTAATGAATACACCTGTGCGCCTGCTGGGTGACCTGGGAAATGTGTCAGTGAGTAATGATTACACCTGTGCTCCTGCTGGGTGACCTGGGAAATGTGTCAGTGAGTAATGATTACACCTGTGCAGCTGCTGGCTGACCTGGGAAATGTGTCAGTGAGTAATGAGTACACCTGTGCACCTGCTGGGTGACCTAGGAAATGTGTCAGTGAGTAATGAATACACCTGTGCACCTGCTGGGTGACCTGGGAAATGTGTCAGTGAGTAATGAATACACCTGTGCGCCTGCTGGGTGACCTGGGGAATGTCAGTGAGTAATGATTACACCTGTGCTCCTGCTGGGTGACCTGGGAAATGTGCCAGTGAGTAATGAGTACACCTGTGCACCTGCTGGGTGACCTGGGAAATGTGTCAGTGAGTAATGAGTACACCTGTGCACCTGCTGGGTGACCTGGGAAATGTGTCAGTGAGTAATGAATACACCTGTGCGCCTGCTGGGTGACCTGGGGAATGTCAGTGAGTAATGAATACACCTGTGCGCCTGCTGGGTGACCTGGGAAATGTGTCAGTGAGTAATGAGTACACCTGTGCACCTGCTGGGTGACCTGGGAAATGTATCAGTGAGTAATGATTACACCTGTGCACCTGCTGGGTGACCTGGGAAATGTGTCAGTGAGTAATGAATACACCTGTGCTCCTGCTGGGTGACCTGGGAAATGTGTCAGTGAGTAATGATTACACCTGTGCTCCTGCTGGGTGACCTGGGAAATGTGTCAGTGAGTAATGAATACACCTGTGCTCCTGCTGGGTGACCTGGGAAATGTGTCAGTGAGTAATGAATACACCTGTGCACCTGCTGGGTGACCTTGGAAATGTGTCAGTGAGTAATGAGTACACCTGTGCTCCTGCTGGGTGACCTGGGAAATGAGTCAGTGAGTAATAAATACACCTGTGCTCCTGCTGGGTGACCTGGGAAATGTGTCAGTGAGTAATGAGTACACCTGTGCACCTGCTGGGTGACCTGGGAAATGTGTCAGTGAGTAATGAGTACACCTGTGCACCTGCTGGGTGACCTGGGAAATGTGTCAGTGAGTAATGATTACACCTGTGCGCCTGCTGGGTGACCTGGGGAATGTCAGTGAGTAATGAATACACCTGTGCGCCTGCTGGGTGACCTGGGAAATGTGTCAGTGAGTAATGAATACACCTGTGCGCCTGCTGGGTGACCTGGGAAATGTGTCAGTGAGTAATGATTACACCTGTGCTCCTGCTGGGTGACCTGGGAAATGTGTCAGTGAGTAATGAATACACCTGTGCACCTGCTGGGTGACCTGGGAAATGTGTCAGTGAGTAATGAGTACACCTGTGCTCCTGCTGGGTGACCTGGGAAATGAGTCAGTGAGTAATAAATACACCTGTGCTCCTGCTGGGTGACCTGTGAAATGTGTCAGTGAGTAATAAATACACCTGTGCTCCTGCTGGGTGACCTGGGAAATGTGTCAGTGAGTAATGAGTACACCTGTGCACCTGCTGGGTGACCTGGGAAATGTGTCAGTGAGTAATGAGTACACCTGTGCACCTGCTGGGTGACCTGGGAAATGTGTCAGTGAGTAATGATTACACCTGTGCGCCTGCTGGGTGACCTGGGGAATGTCAGTGAGTAATGAATACACCTGTGCGCCTGCTGGGTGACCTGGGAAATGTGTCAGTGAGTAATGAATACACCTGTGCGCCTGCTGGGTGACCTGGGAAATGTGTCAGTGAGTAATGATTACACCTGTGCTCCTGCTGGGTGACCTGGGAAATGTGTCAGTGAGTAATGAATACACCTGTGCACCTGCTGGGTGACCTGGGAAATGTGTCAGTGAGTAATGAGTACACCTGTGCTCCTGCTGGGTGACCTGGGAAATGAGTCAGTGAGTAATAAATACACCTGTGCTCCTGCTGGGTGACCTGTGAAATGTGTCAGTGAGTAATGAATACACCTGTGCACCTGCTGGGTGACCTGGGAAATGTGTCAGTGAGAAATGAGTACACCTGTGCACCTGCTGGGTGACCTAGGAAATGTGTCAGTGAGTAATGAATACACCTGTGCTCCTGCTGGGTGACCTGGGAAATGTGTCAGTGAGTAATGACTACACCTGTGCTCCTGCTGGGTGACCTGGGAAATGTGTCAGTGAGTAATGATTACACCTGTGCACCTGCTGGGTGACCTGGGAAATGTGTCAGTGAGTAATGAATACACCTGTGCGCCTGCTGGGTGACCTGGGGAATGTCAGTGAGTAATGATTACACCTGTGCTCCTGCTGGGTGACCTGGGAAATGTGTCAGTGAGTAATGACTACACCTGTGCTCCTGCTGGGTGACCTGGGAAATGTGTCAGTGAGTAATGAGTACACCTGTGCTCCTGCTGGGTGACCTGGGAAATGTGTCAGTGAGTAATGATTACACCTGTGCACCTGCTGGGTGACCTGGGAAATGTGTCAGTGAGTAATGAATACACCTGTGCGCCTGCTGGGTGACCTGGGAAATGTGTCAGTGAGTAATGAATACACCTGTGCTCCTGCTGGGTGACCTGGGAAATGTGCCAGTGAGTAATGAGTACACCTGTGCACCTGCTGGGTGACCTGGGAAATGTGTCAGTGAGTAATGAGTACACCTGTGCACCTGCTGGGTGACCTGGGAAATATGTCAGTGAGTAATGAATACACCTGTGCACCTGCTGGGTGACCTGGGAAATGTGTCAGTGAGTAATGAGTACACCTGTGCTCCTGCTGGGTGACCTGGGAAATGTGTCAGTGAGTAATGATTACACCTGTGCACCTGCTGGGTGACCTGGGAAATGTGTCAGTGAGTAATGAATACACCTGTGCGCCTGCTGGGTGACCTGGGAAATGTGTCAGTGAGTAATGAATACACCTGTGCTCCTGCTGGGTGACCTGGGAAATGTGCCAGTGAGTAATGAGTACACCTGTGCACCTGCTGGGTGACCTGGGAAATGTGTCAGTGAGTAATGAATACACCTGTGCGCCTGCTGGGTGACCTGGGAAATGTGTCAGTGAGTAATGATTACACCTGTGCTCCTGCTGGGTGACCTGGGAAATGTGTCAGTGAGTAATGATTACACCTGTGCAGCTGCTGGGTGACCTGGGAAATGTGTCAGTGAGTAATGAGTACACCTGTGCACCTGCTGGGTGACCTAGGAAATGTGTCAGTGAGTAATGAATACACCTGTGCACCTGCTGGGTGACCTGGGAAATGTGTCAGTGAGTAATGAATACACCTGTGCGCCTGCTGGGTGACCTGGGGAATGTCAGTGAGTAATGATTACACCTGTGCTCCTGCTGGGTGACCTGGGAAATGTGCCAGTGAGTAATGAGTACACCTGTGCACCTGCTGGGTGACCTGGGAAATGTGTCAGTGAGTAATGAGTACACCTGTGCACCTGCTGGGTGACCTGGGAAATGTGTCAGTGAGTAATGAATACACCTGTGCGCCTGCTGGGTGACCTGGGGAATGTCAGTGAGTAATGAATACACCTGTGCGCCTGCTGGGTGACCTGGGAAATGTGTCAGTGAGTAATGAGTACACCTGTGCACCTGCTGGGTGACCTGGGAAATGTATCAGTGAGTAATGATTACACCTGTGCACCTGCTGGGTGACCTGGGAAATGTGTCAGTGAGTAATGAATACACCTGTGCTCCTGCTGGGTGACCTGGGAAATGTGTCAGTGAGTAATGATTACACCTGTGCTCCTGCTGGGTGACCTGGGAAATGTGTCAGTGAGTAATGAATACACCTGTGCTCCTGCTGGGTGACCTAGGAAATGTGTCAGTGAGTAATGAATACACCTGTGCTCCTGCTGGGTGACCTGGGAAATGAGTCAGTGAGTAATAAATACACCTGTGCTCCTGCTGGGTGACCTGGGAAATGTGTCAGTGAGTAATGAGTACACCTGTGCACCTGCTGGGTGACCTGGGAAATGTGTCAGTGAGTAATGAGTACACCTGTGCACCTGCTGGGTGACCTGAGAAATGTGTCAGTGAGTAATGAGTACACCTGTGCACCTGCTGTGTGACCTGGGAAATGTGTCAGTGAGTAATGATTACACCTGTGCACCTGCTGGGTGACCTGGGAAATGTGTCAGTGAGTAATGAGTACACCTGTGCACCTGCTGGGTGACCTGGGAAATGTGTAAGTGAGTAATGAGTACACCTGTGCTCCTGCTGGGTGACCTGGGAAATGTGTCAGTGAGTAATGAATACACCTGTGCTCCTGCTGGGTGACCTGAGAAATGTGTCAGTGAGTAATGAGTACACCTGTGCACCTGCTGTGTGACCTGGGAAATGTGTCAGTGAGTAATGATTACACCTGTGCACCTGCTGGGTGACCTGGGAAATGTGTCAGTGAGTAATGAGTACACCTGTGCACCTGCTGGGTGACCTGGGAAATGTGTAAGTGAGTAATGAGTACACCTGTGCTCCTGCTGGGTGATCTGGGAAATGTGTCAGTGAGTAATGAATACACCTGTGCTCCTGCTGGGTGACCTGGGAAATGTGTCAGTGAGTAATGAGTACACCTGTGCACCTGCTGGGTGACCTGGGAAATGTGTCAGTGAGTAATGATTACACCTGTGCTCCTGCTGGGTGACCTGGGAAATGTGTCAGTGAGTAATGAATACACCTGTGCTCCTGCTGGGTGACCTGGGAAATGTGTCAGTGAGTAATGACTACACCTGTGCTCCTGCTGGGTGACCTGGGAAATGTGTCAGTGAGTAATGAGTACACCTGTGCTCCTGCTGGGTGACCTGGGAAATGTGTCAGTGAGTAATGATTACACCTGTGCACCTGCTGGGTGACCTGGGAAATGTGTCAGTGAGTAATGAATACACCTGTGCGCCTGCTGGGTGACCTGGGAAATGTGTCAGTGAGTAATGAATACACCTGTGCTCCTGCTGGGTGACCTGGGAAATGTGCCAGTGAGTAATGAGTACACCTGTGCACCTGCTGGGTGACCTGGGAAATGTGTCAGTGAGTAATGAGTACACCTGTGCACCTGCTGGGTGACCTGGGAAATGTGTCAGTGAGTAATGAATACACCTGTGCGCCTGCTGGGTGACCTGGGAAATGTGTCAGTGAGTAATGATTACACCTGTGCTCCTGCTGGGTGACCTGGGAAATGTGTCAGTGAGTAATGATTACACCTGTGCAGCTGCTGGCTGACCTGGGAAATGTGTCAGTGAGTAATGAGTACACCTGTGCACCTGCTGGGTGACCTAGGAAATGTGTCAGTGAGTAATGAATACACCTGTGCACCTGCTGGGTGACCTGGGAAATGTGTCAGTGAGTAATGAATACACCTGTGCGCCTGCTGGGTGACCTGGGGAATGTCAGTGAGTAATGATTACACCTGTGCTCCTGCTGGGTGACCTGGGAAATGTGCCAGTGAGTAATGAGTACACCTGTGCACCTGCTGGGTGACCTGGGAAATGTGTCAGTGAGTAATGAGTACACCTGTGCACCTGCTGGGTGACCTGGGAAATGTGTCAGTGAGTAATGAATACACCTGTGCTCCTGCTGGGTGACCTGGGAAATGTGCCAGTGAGTAATGAGTGCACCTGTGCACCTGCTGGGTGACCTGGGAAATGTGTCAGTGAGTAATGAGTACACCTGTGCACCTGCTGGGTGACCTGGGAAATATGTCAGTGAGTAATGAATACACCTGTGCACCTGCTGGGTGACCTGGGAAATGTGTCAGTGAGTAATGAGTACACCTGTGCTCCTGCTGGGTGACCTGGGAAATGTGTCAGTGAGTAATGATTACACCTGTGCACCTGCTGGGTGACCTGGGAAATGTGTCAGTGAGTAATGAATACACCTGTGCGCCTGCTGGGTGACCTGGGAAATGTGTCAGTGAGTAATGAATACACCTGTGCTCCTGCTGGGTGACCTGGGAAATGTGCCAGTGAGTAATGAGTACACCTGTGCACCTGCTGGGTGACCTGGGAAATGTGTCAGTGAGTAATGAATACACCTGTGCGCCTGCTGGGTGACCTGGGAAATGTGTCAGTGAGTAATGATTACACCTGTGCTCCTGCTGGGTGACCTGGGAAATGTGTCAGTGAGTAATGATTACACCTGTGCAGCTGCTGGGTGACCTGGGAAATGTGTCAGTGAGTAATGAGTACACCTGTGCACCTGCTGGGTGACCTAGGAAATGTGTCAGTGAGTAATGAATACACCTGTGCACCTGCTGGGTGACCTGGGAAATGTGTCAGTGAGTAATGAATACACCTGTGCGCCTGCTGGGTGACCTGGGGAATGTCAGTGAGTAATGATTACACCTGTGCTCCTGCTGGGTGACCTGGGAAATGTGCCAGTGAGTAATGAGTACACCTGTGCACCTGCTGGGTGACCTGGGAAATGTGTCAGTGAGTAATGAGTACACCTGTGCACCTGCTGGGTGACCTGGGAAATGTGTCAGTGAGTAATGAATACACCTGTGCGCCTGCTGGGTGACCTGGGGAATGTCAGTGAGTAATGAATACACCTGTGCGCCTGCTGGGTGACCTGGGAAATGTGTCAGTGAGTAATGAGTACACCTGTGCACCTGCTGGGTGACCTGGGAAATGTATCAGTGAGTAATGATTACACCTGTGCACCTGCTGGGTGACCTGGGAAATGTGTCAGTGAGTAATGAATACACCTGTGCTCCTGCTGGGTGACCTGGGAAATGTGTCAGTGAGTAATGATTACACCTGTGCTCCTGCTGGGTGACCTGGGAAATGTGTCAGTGAGTAATGAATACACCTGTGCTCCTGCTGGGTGACCTGGGAAATGTGTCAGTGAGTAATGAATACACCTGTGCTCCTGCTGGGTGACCTGGGAAATGAGTCAGTGAGTAATAAATACACCTGTGCTCCTGCTGGGTGACCTGGGAAATGTGTCAGTGAGTAATGAGTACACCTGTGCACCTGCTGGGTGACCTGGGAAATGTGTCAGTGAGTAATGAGTACACCTGTGCACCTGCTGGGTGACCTGAGAAATGTGTCAGTGAGTAATGAGTACACCTGTGCACCTGCTGTGTGACCTGGGAAATGTGTCAGTGAGTAATGATTACACCTGTGCACCTGCTGGGTGACCTGGGAAATGTGTCAGTGAGTAATGAGTACACCTGTGCACCTGCTGGGTGACCTGGGAAATGTGTAAGTGAGTAATGAGTACACCTGTGCTCCTGCTGGGTGACCTGGGAAATGTGTCAGTGAGTAATGAATACACCTGTGCTCCTGCTGGGTGACCTGAGAAATGTGTCAGTGAGTAATGAGTACACCTGTGCACCTGCTGTGTGACCTGGGAAATGTGTCAGTGAGTAATGATTACACCTGTGCACCTGCTGGGTGACCTGGGAAATGTGTCAGTGAGTAATGAGTACACCTGTGCACCTGCTGGGTGACCTGGGAAATGTGTAAGTGAGTAATGAGTACACCTGTGCTCCTGCTGGGTGATCTGGGAAATGTGTCAGTGAGTAATGAATACACCTGTGCTCCTGCTGGGTGACCTGGGAAATGTGTCAGTGAGTAATGAGTACACCTGTGCACCTGCTGGGTGACCTGGGAAATGTGTCAGTGAGTAATGATTACACCTGTGCTCCTGCTGGGTGACCTGGGAAATGTGTCAGTGAGTAATGAATACACCTGTGCTCCTGCTGGGTGACCTGGGAAATGTGTCAGTGAGTAATGACTACACCTGTGCTCCTGCTGGGTGACCTGGGAAATGTGTCAGTGAGTAATGAGTACACCTGTGCTCCTGCTGGGTGACCTGGGAAATGTGTCAGTGAGTAATGATTACACCTGTGCACCTGCTGGGTGACCTGGGAAATGTGTCAGTGAGTAATGAATACACCTGTGCGCCTGCTGGGTGACCTGGGAAATGTGTCAGTGAGTAATGAATACACCTGTGCTCCTGCTGGGTGACCTGGGAAATGTGCCAGTGAGTAATGAGTACACCTGTGCACCTGCTGGGTGACCTGGGAAATGTGTCAGTGAGTAATGAGTACACCTGTGCACCTGCTGGGTGACCTGGGAAATGTGTCAGTGAGTAATGAATACACCTGTGCGCCTGCTGGGTGACCTGGGAAATGTGTCAGTGAGTAATGATTACACCTGTGCTCCTGCTGGGTGACCTGGGAAATGTGTCAGTGAGTAATGATTACACCTGTGCAGCTGCTGGCTGACCTGGGAAATGTGTCAGTGAGTAATGAGTACACCTGTGCACCTGCTGGGTGACCTAGGAAATGTGTCAGTGAGTAATGAATACACCTGTGCACCTGCTGGGTGACCTGGGAAATGTGTCAGTGAGTAATGAATACACCTGTGCGCCTGCTGGGTGACCTGGGGAATGTCAGTGAGTAATGATTACACCTGTGCTCCTGCTGGGTGACCTGGGAAATGTGCCAGTGAGTAATGAGTACACCTGTGCACCTGCTGGGTGACCTGGGAAATGTGTCAGTGAGTAATGAGTACACCTGTGCACCTGCTGGGTGACCTGGGAAATGTGTCAGTGAGTAATGAATACACCTGTGCGCCTGCTGGGTGACCTGGGGAATGTCAGTGAGTAATGAATACACCTGTGCGCCTGCTGGGTGACCTGGGAAATGTGTCAGTGAGTAATGAGTACACCTGTGCACCTGCTGGGTGACCTGGGAAATGTATCAGTGAGTAATGATTACACCTGTGCACCTGCTGGGTGACCTGGGAAATGTGTCAGTGAGTAATGAATACACCTGTGCTCCTGCTGGGTGACCTGGGAAATGTGTCAGTGAGTAATGATTACACCTGTGCTCCTGCTGGGTGACCTGGGAAATGTGTCAGTGAGTAATGAATACACCTGTGCTCCTGCTGGGTGACCTGGGAAATGTGTCAGTGAGTAATGAATACACCTGTGCACCTGCTGGGTGACCTGGGAAATGTGTCAGTGAGTAATGAGTACACCTGTGCTCCTGCTGGGTGACCTGGGAAATGAGTCAGTGAGTAATAAATACACCTGTGCTCCTGCTGGGTGACCTGGGAAATGTGTCAGTGAGTAATGAGTACACCTGTGCACCTGCTGGGTGACCTGGGAAATGTGTCAGTGAGTAATGAGTACACCTGTGCACCTGCTGGGTGACCTGGGAAATGTGTCAGTGAGTAATGATTACACCTGTGCGCCTGCTGGGTGACCTGGGGAATGTCAGTGAGTAATGAATACACCTGTGCGCCTGCTGGGTGACCTGGGAAATGTGTCAGTGAGTAATGAATACACCTGTGCGCCTGCTGGGTGACCTGGGAAATGTGTCAGTGAGTAATGATTACACCTGTGCTCCTGCTGGGTGACCTGGGAAATGTGTCAGTGAGTAATGAATACACCTGTGCACCTGCTGGGTGACCTGGGAAATGTGTCAGTGAGTAATAAGTACACCTGTGCTCCTGCTGGGTGACCTGGGAAATGAGTCAGTGAGTAATAAATACACCTGTGCTCCTGCTGGGTGACCTGTGAAATGTGTCAGTGAGTAATGAATACACCTGTGCACCTGCTGGGTGACCTGGGAAATGTGTCAGTGAGAAATGAGTACACCTGTGCACCTGCTGGGTGACCTAGGAAATGTGTCAGTAAGTAATGAATACACCTGTGCTCCTGCTGGGTGACCTGGGAAATGTGTCAGTGAGTAATGACTACACCTGTGCTCCTGCTGGGTGACCTGGGAAATGTGTCAGTGAGTAATGATTACACCTGTGCACCTGCTGGGTGACCTGGGAAATGTGTCAGTGAGTAATGAATACACCTGTGCGCCTGCTGGGTGACCTGGGGAATGTCAGTGAGTAATGATTACACCTGTGCTCCTGCTGGGTGACCTGGGAAATGTGCCAGTGAGTAATGAGTACACCTGTGCACCTGCTGGGTGACCTGGGAAATGTGTCAGTGAGTAATGAATACACCTGTGCGCCTGCTGGGTGACCTGGGGAATGTCAGTGAGTAATGAATACACCTGTGCGCCTGCTGGGTGACCTGGGAAATGTGTCAGTGAGTAATGAGTACACCTGTGCACCTGCTGGGTGACCTAGGAAATGTGTAAGTGAGTAATGAGTACACCTGTGCTCCTGCTGGGTGACCTGGGAAATGTGTCAGTGAGTAATGAATACACCTGTGCTCCTGCTGGGTGACCTGGGAAATGTGTCAGTGAGTAATGAGTACACCTGTGCACCTGCTGGGTGACCTGGGAAATGTGTCAGTGAGTAATGATTACACCTGTGCTCCTGCTGGGTGACCTGGGAAATGTGTCAGTGAGTAATGAATACACCTGTGCTCCTGCTGGGTGACCTGGGAAATGTGTCAGTGAGTAATGACTACACCTGTGCTCCTGCTGGGTGACCTGGGAAATGTGTCAGTGAGTAATGAGTACACCTGTGCTCCTGCTGGGTGACCTGGGAAATGTGTCAGTGAGTAATGATTACACCTGTGCACCTGCTGGGTGACCTGGGAAATGTGTCAGTGAGTAATGAATACACCTGTGCGCCTGCTGGGTGACCTGGGAAATGTGTCAGTGAGTAATGAATACACCTGTGCTCCTGCTGGGTGACCTGGGAAATGTGCCAGTGAGTAATGAGTACACCTGTGCACCTGCTGGGTGACCTGGGAAATGTGTCAGTGAGTAATGAGTACACCTGTGCACCTGCTGGGTGACCTGGGAAATGTGTCAGTGAGTAATGAATACACCTGTGCGCCTGCTGGGTGACCTGGGAAATGTGTCAGTGAGTAATGATTACACCTGTGCTCCTGCTGGGTGACCTGGGAAATGTGTCAGTGAGTAATGATTACACCTGTGCAGCTGCTGGCTGACCTGGGAAATGTGTCAGTGAGTAATGAGTACACCTGTGCACCTGCTGGGTGACCTAGGAAATGTGTCAGTGAGTAATGAATACACCTGTGCACCTGCTGGGTGACCTGGGAAATGTGTCAGTGAGTAATGAATACACCTGTGCGCCTGCTGGGTGACCTGGGGAATGTCAGTGAGTAATGATTACACCTGTGCTCCTGCTGGGTGACCTGGGAAATGTGCCAGTGAGTAATGAGTACACCTGTGCACCTGCTGCGTGACCTGGGAAATGTGTCAGTGAGTAATGAGTACACCTGTGCACCTGCTGGGTGACCTGGGAAATGTGTCAGTGAGTAATGAATACACCTGTGCGCCTGCTGGGTGACCTGGGGAATGTCAGTGAGTAATGAATACACCTGTGCGCCTGCTGGGTGACCTGGGAAATGTGTCAGTGAGTAATGAGTACACCTGTGCACCTGCTGGGTGACCTGGGAAATGTATCAGTGAGTAATGATTACACCTGTGCACCTGCTGGGTGACCTGGGAAATGTGTCAGTGAGTAATGAATACACCTGTGCTCCTGCTGGGTGACCTGGGAAATGTGTCAGTGAGTAATGATTACACCTGTGCTCCTGCTGGGTGACCTGGGAAATGTGTCAGTGAGTAATGAATACACCTGTGCTCCTGCTGGGTGACCTGGGAAATGTGTCAGTGAGTAATGAATACACCTGTGCACCTGCTGGGTGACCTGGGAAATGTGTCAGTGAGTAATGAGTACACCTGTGCTCCTGCTGGGTGACCTGGGAAATGAGTCAGTGAGTAATAAATACACCTGTGCTCCTGCTGGGTGACCTGGGAAATGTGTCAGTGAGTAATGAGTACACCTGTGCACCTGCTGGGTGACCTGGGAAATGTGTCAGTGAGTAATGAGTACACCTGTGCACCTGCTGGGTGACCTGGGAAATGTGTCAGTGAGTAATGATTACACCTGTGCGCCTGCTGGGTGACCTGGGGAATGTCAGTGAGTAATGAATACACCTGTGCGCCTGCTGGGTGACCTGGGAAATGTGTCAGTGAGTAATGAATACACCTGTGCGCCTGCTGGGTGACCTGGGAAATGTGTCAGTGAGTAATGATTACACCTGTGCTCCTGCTGGGTGACCTGGGAAATGTGTCAGTGAGTAATGAATACACCTGTGCACCTGCTGGGTGACCTGGGAAATGTGTCAGTGAGTAATGAGTACACCTGTGCTCCTGCTGGGTGACCTGGGAAATGAGTCAGTGAGTAATAAATACACCTGTGCTCCTGCTGGGTGACCTGTGAAATGTGTCAGTGAGTAATGAATACACCTGTGCACCTGCTGGGTGACCTGGGAAATGTGTCAGTGAGAAATGAGTACACCTGTGCACCTGCTGGGTGACCTAGGAAATGTGTCAGTGAGTAATGAATACACCTGTGCTCCTGCTGGGTGACCTGGGAAATGTGTCAGTGAGTAATGACTACACCTGTGCTCCTGCTGGGTGACCTGGGAAATGTGTCAGTGAGTAATGATTACACCTGTGCACCTGCTGGGTGACCTGGGAAATGTGTCAGTGAGTAATGAATACACCTGTGCGCCTGCTGGGTGACCTGGGGAATGTCAGTGAGTAATGATTACACCTGTGCTCCTGCTGGGTGACCTGGGAAATGTGCCAGTGAGTAATGAGTACACCTGTGCACCTGCTGGGTGACCTGGGAAATGTGTCAGTGAGTAATGAATACACCTGTGCGCCTGCTGGGTGACCTGGGGAATGTCAGTGAGTAATGAATACACCTGTGCGCCTGCTGGGTGACCTGGGAAATGTGTCAGTGAGTAAAGAGTACACCTGTGCACCTGCTGGGTGACCTAGGAAATGTGTCAGTGAGTAATGAATACACCTGTGCACCTGCTGGGTGACCTGGGAAATGTGTCAGTGAGTAATGAATACACCTGTGCGCCTGCTGGGTGACCTGGGGAATGTCAGTGAGTAATGATTACACCTGTGCTCCTGCTGGGTGACCTGGGAAATGTGCCAGTGAGTAATGAGTACACCTGTGCACCTGCTGGGTGACCTGGGAAATGTGTCAGTGAGTAATGAGTACACCTGTGCACCTGCTGGGTGACCTGGGAAATGTGTCAGTGAGTAATGAATACACCTGTGCGCCTGCTGGGTGACCTGGGGAATGTCAGTGAGTAATGAATACACCTGTGCGCCTGCTGGGTGACCTGGGAAATGTGTCAGTGAGTAATGAGTACACCTGTGCACCTGCTGGGTGACCTGGGAAATGTATCAGTGAGTAATGATTACACCTGTGCACCTGCTGGGTGACCTGGGAAATGTGTCAGTGAGTAATGAATACACCTGTGCTCCTGCTGGGTGACCTGGGAAATGTGTCAGTGAGTAATGATTACACCTGTGCTCCTGCTGGGTGACCTGGGAAATGTGTCAGTGAGTAATGAATACACCTGTGCTCCTGCTGGGTGACCTGGGAAATGTGTCAGTGAGTAATGAATACACCTGTGCACCTGCTGGGTGACCTGGGAAATGTGTCAGTGAGTAATGAGTACACCTGTGCTCCTGCTGGGTGACCTGGGAAATTAGTCAGTGAGTAATGATTACACCTGTGCTCCTGCTGGGTGACCTGGGAAATGTGCCAGTGAGTAATGAGTACACCTGTGCACCTGCTGCGTGACCTGGGAAATGTGTCAGTGAGTAATGAGTACACCTGTGCACCTGCTGGGTGACCTGGGAAATGTGTCAGTGAGTAATGAATACACCTGTGCGCCTGCTGGGTGACCTGGGGAATGTCAGTGAGTAATGAATACACCTGTGCGCCTGCTGGGTGACCTGGGAAATGTGTCAGTGAGTAATGAGTACACCTGTGCACCTGCTGGGTGACCTGGGAAATGTATCAGTGAGTAATGATTACACCTGTGCACCTGCTGGGTGACCTGGGAAATGTGTCAGTGAGTAATGAATACACCTGTGCTCCTGCTGGGTGACCTGGGAAATGTGTCAGTGAGTAATGATTACACCTGTGCTCCTGCTGGGTGACCTGGGAAATGTGTCAGTGAGTAATGAATACACCTGTGCTCCTGCTGGGTGACCTGGGAAATGTGTCAGTGAGTAATGAATACACCTGTGCACCTGCTGGGTGACCTGGGAAATGTGTCAGTGAGTAATGAGTACACCTGTGCTCCTGCTGGGTGACCTGGGAAATGAGTCAGTGAGTAATAAATACACCTGTGCTCCTGCTGGGTGACCTGGGAAATGTGTCAGTGAGTAATGAGTACACCTGTGCACCTGCTGGGTGACCTGGGAAATGTGTCAGTGAGTAATGAGTACACCTGTGCACCTGCTGGGTGACCTGGGAAATGTGTCAGTGAGTAATGATTACACCTGTGCGCCTGCTGGGTGACCTGGGGAATGTCAGTGAGTAATGAATACACCTGTGCGCCTGCTGGGTGACCTGGGAAATGTGTCAGTGAGTAATGAATACACCTGTGCGCCTGCTGGGTGACCTGGGAAATGTGTCAGTGAGTAATGATTACACCTGTGCTCCTGCTGGGTGACCTGGGAAATGTGTCAGTGAGTAATGAATACACCTGTGCACCTGCTGGGTGACCTGGGAAATGTGTCAGTGAGTAATGAGTACACCTGTGCTCCTGCTGGGTGACCTGGGAAATGAGTCAGTGAGTAATAAATACACCTGTGCTCCTGCTGGGTGACCTGTGAAATGTGTCAGTGAGTAATGAATACACCTGTGCACCTGCTGGGTGACCTGGGAAATGTGTCAGTGAGAAATGAGTACACCTGTGCACCTGCTGGGTGACCTAGGAAATGTGTCAGTGAGTAATGAATACACCTGTGCTCCTGCTGGGTGACCTGGGAAATGTGTCAGTGAGTAATGACTACACCTGTGCTCCTGCTGGGTGACCTGGGAAATGTGTCAGTGAGTAATGATTACACCTGTGCACCTGCTGGGTGACCTGGGAAATGTGTCAGTGAGTAATGAATACACCTGTGCGCCTGCTGGGTGACCTGGGGAATGTCAGTGAGTAATGATTACACCTGTGCTCCTGCTGGGTGACCTGGGAAATGTGCCAGTGAGTAATGAGTACACCTGTGCACCTGCTGGGTGACCTGGGAAATGTGTCAGTGAGTAATGAATACACCTGTGCGCCTGCTGGGTGACCTGGGGAATGTCAGTGAGTAATGAATACACCTGTGCGCCTGCTGGGTGACCTGGGAAATGTGTCAGTGAGTAAAGAGTACACCTGTGCACCTGCTGGGTGACCTAGGAAATGTGTCAGTGAGTAATGAATACACCTGTGCACCTGCTGGGTGACCTGGGAAATGTGTCAGTGAGTAATGAATACACCTGTGCGCCTGCTGGGTGACCTGGGGAATGTCAGTGAGTAATGATTACACCTGTGCTCCTGCTGGGTGACCTGGGAAATGTGCCAGTGAGTAATGAGTACACCTGTGCACCTGCTGGGTGACCTGGGAAATGTGTCAGTGAGTAATGAGTACACCTGTGCACCTGCTGGGTGACCTGGGAAATGTGTCAGTGAGTAATGAATACACCTGTGCGCCTGCTGGGTGACCTGGGGAATGTCAGTGAGTAATGAATACACCTGTGCGCCTGCTGGGTGACCTGGGAAATGTGTCAGTGAGTAATGAGTACACCTGTGCACCTGCTGGGTGACCTGGGAAATGTATCAGTGAGTAATGATTACACCTGTGCACCTGCTGGGTGACCTGGGAAATGTGTCAGTGAGTAATGAATACACCTGTGCTCCTGCTGGGTGACCTGGGAAATGTGTCAGTGAGTAATGATTACACCTGTGCTCCTGCTGGGTGACCTGGGAAATGTGTCAGTGAGTAATGAATACACCTGTGCTCCTGCTGGGTGACCTGGGAAATGTGTCAGTGAGTAATGAATACACCTGTGCACCTGCTGGGTGACCTGGGAAATGTGTCAGTGAGTAATGAGTACACCTGTGCTCCTGCTGGGTGACCTGGGAAATTAGTCAGTGAGTAATAAATACACCTGTGCTCCTGCTGGGTGACCTGGGAAATGTGTCAGTGAGTAATGAGTACACCTGTGCACCTGCTGGGTGACCTGGGAAATGTGTCAGTGAGTAATGAGTACACCTGTGCACCTGCTGGGTGACCTGGGAAATGTGTCAGTGAGTAATGATTACACCTGTGCGCCTGCTCGGTGACCTGGGGAATGTCAGTGAGTAATGAATACACCTGTGCGCCTGCTGGGTGACCTGGGAAATGTGTCAGTGAGTAATGAATACACCTGTGCGCCTGCTGGGTGACCTGGGAAATGTGTCAGTGAGTAATGATTACACCTGTGCTCCTGCTGGGTGACCTGGGAAATGTGTCAGTGAGTAATGAATACACCTGTGCACCTGCTGGGTGACCTGGGAAATGTGTCAGTGAGTAATGAGTACACCTGTGCTCCTGCTGGGTGACCTGGGAAATGAGTCAGTGAGTAATAAATACACCTGTGCTCCTGCTGGGTGACCTGGGAAATGTGTCAGTGAGTAATGAGTACACCTGTGCACCTGCTGGGTGACCTGGGAAATGTGTCAGTGAGTAATGAATACACCTGTGCGCCTGCTGGGTGACCTGGGGAATGTCAGTGAGTAATGAATACACCTGTGCTCCTGCTGGCTGACCTGGGAAATGTGTCAGTGAGTAATGAATACACCTGTGCGCCTGCTGGGTGACCTGGGAAATGTGTCAGTGAGTAATGAGTACACCTGTGCACCTGCTGGGTGACCTGGGAAATGTGTCAGTGAGTAATGAATACACCTGTGCACCTGCTGGGTGACCTGGGAAATGTGTCAGTGAGTAATGAATACACCTGTGCTCCTGCTGGGTGACCTGGGAAATGTGTCAGTGAGTAATGAATACACCTGTGCTCCTGCTGGGTGACCTGGGAAATGTGTCAGTGAGTAATGATTACACCTGTGCACCTGCTGGGTGACCTGGGAAATGTGTCAGTGAGTAATGAATACACCTGTGCGCCTGCTGGGTGACCTGGGAAATGTGTCAGTGAGTAATGAGTACACCTGTGCACCTGCTGGGTGACCTGGGAAATGTGTCAGTGAGTAATGAGTACACCTGTGCACCTGCTGGGTGACCTGGGAAATGTGTCAGTGAGTAATGATTACACCTGTGCGCCTGCTGGGTGACCTGGGGAATGTCAGTGAGTAATGAATACACCTGTGCGCCTGCTGGGTGACCTGGGAAATGTGTCAGTGAGTAATGAATACACCTGTGCGCCTGCTGGGTGACCTGGGAAATGTGTCAGTGAGTAATGATTACACCTGTGCTCCTGCTGGGTGACCTGGGAAATGTGTCAGTGAGTAATGAATACACCTGTGCACCTGCTGGGTGACCTGGGAAATGTGTCAGTGAGTAATGAGTACACCTGTGCTCCTGCTGGGTGACCTGGGAAATGAGTCAGTGAGTAATAAATACACCTGTGCTCCTGCTGGGTGACCTGTGAAATGTGTCAGTGAGTAATGAATACACCTGTGCACCTGCTGGGTGACCTGGGAAATGTGTCAGTGAGAAATGAGTACACCTGTGCACCTGCTGGGTGACCTAGGAAATGTGTCAGTGAGTAATGAATACACCTGTGCTCCTGCTGGGTGACCTGGGAAATGTGTCAGTGAGTAATGACTACACCTGTGCTCCTGCTGGGTGACCTGGGAAATGTGTCAGTGAGTAATGATTACACCTGTGCACCTGCTGGGTGACCTGGGAAATGTGTCAGTGAGTAATGAATACACCTGTGCGCCTGCTGGGTGACCTGGGGAATGTCAGTGAGTAATGATTACACCTGTGCTCCTGCTGGGTGACCTGGGAAATGTGCCAGTGAGTAATGAGTACACCTGTGCACCTGCTGGGTGACCTGGGAAATGTGTCAGTGAGTAATGAATACACCTGTGCGCCTGCTGGGTGACCTGGGGAATGTCAGTGAGTAATGAATACACCTGTGCGCCTGCTGGGTGACCTGGGAAATGTGTCAGTGAGTAATGAGTACACCTGTGCACCTGCTGGGTGACCTAGGAAATGTGTCAGTGAGTAATGAATACACCTGTGCACCTGCTGGGTGACCTGGGAAATGTGTCAGTGAGTAATGAATACACCTGTGCGCCTGCTGGGTGACCTGGGGAATGTCAGTGAGTAATGATTACACCTGTGCTCCTGCTGGGTGACCTGGGAAATGTGCCAGTGAGTAATGAGTACACCTGTGCACCTGCTGGGTGACCTGGGAAATGTGTCAGTGAGTAATGAGTACACCTGTGCACCTGCTGGGTGACCTGGGAAATGTGTCAGTGAGTAATGAATACACCTGTGCGCCTGCTGGGTGACCTGGGGAATGTCAGTGAGTAATGAATACACCTGTGCGCCTGCTGGGTGACCTGGGAAATGTGTCAGTGAGTAATGAGTACACCTGTGCACCTGCTGGGTGACCTGGGAAATGTATCAGTGAGTAATGATTACACCTGTGCACCTGCTGGGTGACCTGGGAAATGTGTCAGTGAGTAATGAATACACCTGTGCTCCTGCTGGGTGACCTGGGAAATGTGTCAGTGAGTAATGATTACACCTGTGCTCCTGCTGGGTGACCTGGGAAATGTGTCAGTGAGTAATGAATACACCTGTGCTCCTGCTGGGTGACCTGGGAAATGTGTCAGTGAGTAATGAATACACCTGTGCACCTGCTGGGTGACCTGGGAAATGTGTCAGTGAGTAATGAGTACACCTGTGCTCCTGCTGGGTGACCTGGGAAATTAGTCAGTGAGTAATAAATACACCTGTGCTCCTGCTGGGTGACCTGGGAAATGTGTCAGTGAGTAATGAGTACACCTGTGCACCTGCTGGGTGACCTGGGAAATGTGTCAGTGAGTAATGAGTACACCTGTGCACCTGCTGGGTGACCTGGGAAATGTGTCAGTGAGTAATGATTACACCTGTGCGCCTGCTGGGTGACCTGGGGAATGTCAGTGAGTAATGAATACACCTGTGCGCCTGCTGGGTGACCTGGGAAATGTGTCAGTGAGTAATGAATACACCTGTGCGCCTGCTGGGTGACCTGGGAAATGTGTCAGTGAGTAATGATTACACCTGTGCTCCTGCTGGGTGACCTGGGAAATGTGTCAGTGAGTAATGAATACACCTGTGCACCTGCTGGGTGACCTGGGAAATGTGTCAGTGAGTAATGAGTACACCTGTGCTCCTGCTGGGTGACCTGGGAAATGAGTCAGTGAGTAATAAATACACCTGTGCTCCTGCTGGGTGACCTGGGAAATGTGTCAGTGAGTAATGAGTACACCTGTGCACCTGCTGGGTGACCTGGGAAATGTGTCAGTGAGTAATGAATACACCTGTGCGCCTGCTGGGTGACCTGGGGAATGTCAGTGAGTAATGAATACACCTGTGCTCCTGCTGGCTGACCTGGGAAATGTGTCAGTGAGTAATGAATACACCTGTGCGCCTGCTGGGTGACCTGGGAAATGTGTCAGTGAGTAATGAGTACACCTGTGCACCTGCTGGGTGACCTGGGAAATGTGTCAGTGAGTAATGAATACACCTGTGCACCTGCTGGGTGACCTGGGAAATGTGTCAGTGAGTAATGAATACACCTGTGCTCCTGCTGAGTGACCTGGGAAATGTGTCAGTGAGTAATGAATACACCTGTGCTCCTGCTGGGTGACCTGGGAAATGTGTCAGTGAGTAATGATTACACCTGTGCACCTGCTGGGTGACCTGGGAAATGTGTCAGTGAGTAATGAATACACCTGTGCGCCTGCTGGGTGACCTGGGAAATGTGTCAGTGAGTAATGAGTACACCTGTGCACCTGCTGGGTGACCTGGGAAATGTGTCAGTGAGTAATGAATACACCTGTGCACCTGCTGGGTGACCTGGGAAATGTGTCAGTGAGTAATGAATACACCTGTGCTCCTGCTGGGTGACCTGGGAAATGTGTCAGTGAGTAATGAATACACCTGTGCTCCTGCTGGGTGACCTGGGAAATGTGTCAGTGAGTAATGATTACACCTGTGCTCCTGCTGGGTGACCTGGGAAATGTGTCAGTGAGTAATGAATACACCTGTGCACCTGCTGGGTGACCTGGGAAATGTGTCAGTGAGTAATGAATACACCTGTGCGCCTGCTGGGTGACCTGGGGAATGTCAGTGAGTAATGATTACACCTGTGCACCTGCTGGGTGACCTGGGATATGTGTCAGTGAGTAATGAATACACCTGTGCACCTGCTGGGTGACCTGGGAAATGTGTCAGTGAGTAATGAATACACCTGTGCACCTGCTGGGTGACCTGGGATATGTGTCAGTGAGTAATGAATACACCTGTGCACCTGCTGGGTGACCTGGGAAATGTGTCAGTGAGTAATGAATACACCTGTGCGCCTGCTGGGTGACCTGGGGAATGTCAGTGAGTAATGATTACACCTGTGCTCCTGCTGGGTGACCTGGGAAATGTGTCAGTGAGTAATGAATACACCTGTGCTCCTGCTGGGTGACCTGGGAAATGTGTCAGTGAGTAATGAATACACCTGTGCGCCTGCTGGGTGACCTGGGAAATGTGTCAGTGAGTAATGATTACACCTGTGCTCCTGCTGGGTGACCTGGGAATTGCGTCAGTGAGTAATGAATACACCTGTGCACCTGCTGGGTGACCTGGGAAATGTGTCAGTGAGTAATGAGTACACCTGTGCTCCTGCTGGGTGACCTGGGAAATGAGTCAGTGAGTAATAAATACACCTGTGCGCCTGCTGGGTGACCTGGGGAATGTCAGTGAGTAATGAATACACCTGTGCGCCTGCTGGGTGACCTGGGAAATGTGTCAGTGAGTAATGAGTACACCTGTGCACCTGCTGGGTGACCTGGGAAATGTGTCAGTGAGTAATGAATACACCTGTGCACCTGCTGGGTGACCTGGGAAATGTGTCAGTGAGTAATGAATACACCTGTGCTCCTGCTGGGTGACCTGGGAAATGTGTCAGTGAGTAATGAATACACCTGTGCTCCTGCTGGGTGACCTGGGAAATGTGTCAGTGAGTAATGATTACACCTGTGCTCCTGCTGGGTGACCTGGGAAATGTGTCAGTGAGTAATGAATACACCTGTGCACCTGCTGGGTGACCTGGGAAATGTGTCAGTGAGTAATGAATACACCTGTGCTCCTGCTGGGTGACCTGGGAAATGTGTCAGTGAGTAATGAGTACACCTGTGCACCTGCTGGGTGACCTTGGAAATGTGTCAGTGAGTAATGAATACACCTGTGCGCCTGCTGGGTGACCTGGGGAATGTCAGTGAGTAATGAATACACCTGTGCGCCTGCTGGGTGACCTGGGAAATGTGTCAGTGAGTAATGAGTACACCTGTGCACCTGCTGGGTGACCTGGGAAATGTGTCAGTGAGTAATGAATACACCTGTGCACCTGCTGGGTGACCTGGGAAATGTGTCAGTGAGTAATGAATACACCTGTGCTCCTGCTGGGTGACCTGGGAAATGTGTCAGTGAGTAATGAATACACCTGTGCTCCTGCTGGGTGACCTGGGAAATGTGTCAGTGAGTAATGATTACACCTGTGCTCCTGCTGGGTGACCTGGGAAATGTGTCAGTGAGTAATGAATACACCTGTGCACCTGCTGGGTGACCTGGGAAATGTGTCAGTGAGTAATGAATACACCTGTGCGCCTGCTGGGTGACCTGGGGAATGTCAGTGAGTAATGATTACACCTGTGCACCTGCTGGGTGACCTGGGATATGTGTCAGTGAGTAATGAATACACCTGTGCACCTGCTGGGTGACCTGGGAAATGTGTCAGTGAGTAATGAATACACCTGTGCTCCTGCTGGGTGACCTGGGAAATGTGTCAGTGAGTAATGAGTACACCTGTGCTCCTGCTGGGTGACCTGGGAAATGTGTCAGTGAGTAATGATTACACCTGTGCACCTGCTGGGTGACCTGGGAAATGTGTCAGTGAGTAATGATTACACCTGTGCTCCTGCTGGGTGACCTGGGAAATGTGTCAGTGAGTAATGAATACACCTGTGCTCCTGCTGGGTGACCTGGGAAATGTGTCAGTGAGTAATGAATACACCTGTGCGCCTGCTGGGTGACCTGGGAAATGTGTCAGTGAGTAATGATTACACCTGTGCACCTGCTGGGTGACCTGGGAAATGTGTCAGTGAGTAATGAATACACCTGTGCTCCTGCTGGGTGACCTGGGAAATGTGTCAGTGAGTAATGAATACACCTGTGCTCCTGCTGGGTGACCTGGGAAATGTGTCAGTGAGTAATGATTACACCTGTGCTCCTGCTGGGTGACCTGGGAAATGTGTCAGTGAGTAATGAATACACCTGTGCACCTGCTGGGTGACCTGGGAAATGTGTCAGTGAGTAATGAATACACCTGTGCGCGTGCTGGGTGACCTGGGGAATGTCAGTGAGTAATGATTACACCTGTGCACCTGCTGGGTGACCTGGGATATGTGTCAGTGAGTAATGAATACACCTGTGCACCTGCTGGGTGACCTGGGAAATGTGTCAGTGAGTAATGAATACACCTGTGCACCTGCTGGGTGACCTGGGATATGTGTCAGTGAGTAATGAATACACCTGTGCACCTGCTGGGTGACCTGGGAAATGTGTCAGTGAGTAATGAATACACCTGTGCGCCTGCTGGGTGACCTGGGGAATGTCAGTGAGTAATGATTACACCTGTGCTCCTGCTGGGTGACCTGGGAAATGTGTCAGTGAGTAATGAATACACCTGTGCTCCTGCTGGGTGACCTGGGAAATGTGTCAGTGAGTAATGAATACACCTGTGCGCCTGCTGGGTGACCTGGGAAATGTGTCAGTGAGTAATGATTACACCTGTGCTCCTGCTGGGTGACCTGGGAATTGCGTCAGTGAGTAATGAATACACCTGTGCACCTGCTGGGTGACCTGGGAAATGTGTCAGTGAGTAATGAGTACACCTGTGCTCCTGCTGGGTGACCTGGGAAATGAGTCAGTGAGTAATAAATACACCTGTGCTCCTGCTGGGTGACCTGGGAAATGTGTCAGTGAGTAATGAGTACACCTGTGCACCTGCTGGGTGACCTTGGACATGTGTCAGTGAGTAATGAATACACCTGTGCGCCTGCTGGGTGACCTGGGGAATGTCAGTGAGTAATGAATACACCTGTGCGCCTGCTGGGTGACCTGGGAAATGTGTCAGTGAGTAATGAGTACACCTGTGCACCTGCTGGGTGACCTGGGAAATGTGTCAGTGAGTAATGAATACACCTGTGCACCTGCTGGGTGACCTGGGAAATGTGTCAGTGAGTAATGAATACACCTGTGCTCCTGATGGGTGACCTGGGAAATGTGTCATTGAGTAATGAATACACCTGTGCTCCTGCTGGGTGACCTGGGAAATGTGTCAGTGAGTAATGATTACACCTGTGCTCCTGCTGGGTGACCTGGGAAATGTGTCAGTGAGTAATGAATACACCTGTGCACCTGCTGGGTGACCTGGGAAATGTGTCAGTGAGTAATGAATACACCTGTGCGCCTGCTGGGTGACCTGGGGAATGTCAGTGAGTAATGATTACACCTGTGCACCTGCTGGGTGACCTGGGATATGTGTCAGTGAGTAATGAATACACCTGTGCACCTGCTGGGTGACCTGGGAAATGTGTCAGTGAGTAATGAATACACCTGTGCTCCTGCTGGGTGACCTGGGAAATGTGTCAGTGAGTAATGAGTACACCTGTGCTCCTGCTGGGTGACCTGGGAAATGTGTCAGTGAGTAATGATTACACCTGTGCACCTGCTGGGTGACCTGGGAAATGTGTCAGTGAGTAATGATTACACCTGTGCTCCTGCTGGGTGACCTGGGAAATGTGTCAGTGAGTAATGAATACACCTGTGCTCCTGCTGGGTGACCTGGGAAATGTGTCAGTGAGTAATGAATACACCTGTGCACCTGCTGGGTGACCTGGGAAATGTGTCAGTGAGTAATGAGTACACCTGTGCTCCTGCTGGGTGACCTGGGAAATGAGTCAGTGAGTAATAAATACACCTGTGCTCCTGCTGGGTGACCTGGGAAATGTGTCAGTGAGTAATGAGTACACCTGTGCACCTGCTGGGTGACCTGGGAAATGTGTCAGTGAGTAATGAATACACCTGTGCGCCTGCTGGGTGACCTGGGGAATGTCAGTGAGTAATGAATACACCTGTGCGCCTGCTGGGTGACCTGGGAAATGTGTCAGTGAGTAATGAGTACACCTGTGCCCCTGCTGGGTGACCTGGGAAATGTGTCAGTGAGTAATGAATACACCTGTGCACCTGCTGGGTGACCTGGGAAATGTGTCAGTGAGTAATGAATACACCTGTGCTCCTGCTGGGTGACCTGGGAAATGTGTCAGTGAGTAATGAATACACCTGTGCTCCTGCTGGGTGACCTGGGAAATGTGTCAGTGAGTAATGATTACACCTGTGCTCCTGCTGGGTGACCTGGGAAATGTGTCAGTGAGTAATGAATACACCTGTGCACCTGCTGGGTGACCTGGGAAATGTGTCAGTGAGTAATGAATACACCTGTGCGCCTGCTGGGTGACCTGGGGAATGTCAGTGAGTAATGATTACACCTGTGCACCTGCTGGGTGACCTGGGATATGTGTCAGTGAGTAATGAATACACCTGTGCACCTGCTGGGTGACCTGGGAAATGTGTCAGTGAGTAATGAATACACCTGTGCACCTGCTGGGTGACCTGGGATATGTGTCAGTGAGTAATGAATACACCTGTGCACCTACTGGGTGACCTGGGAAATGTGTCAGTGAGTAATGAATACACCTGTGCGCCTGCTGGGTGACCTGGGGAATGTCAGTGAGTAATGATTACACCTGTGCACCTGCTGGGTGACCTGGGATATGTGTCAGTGAGTAATGAATACACCTGTGCACCTGCTGGGTGACCTGGGAAATGTGTCAGTGAGTAATGAATACACCTGTGTGCCTGCTGGGTGACCTGGGGAATGTCAGTGAGTAATGAATACACCTGTGCGCCTGCTGGGTGACCTGGGAAATGTGTCAGTGAGTAATGAGTACACCTGTGCACCTGCTGGGTGACCTGGGAAATGTATCAGTGAGTAATGATTACACCTGTGTACATGCTGGGTGACCTTGGAAATGTGTCAGTGAGTAATGATTACACCTGTGCTCCTGCTGGGTGACCTGGGAAATGTGTCAGTGAGTAATGATTACACCTGTGCACCTGCTGGGTGACCTGGGATATGTGTCAGTGAGTAATGAATACACCTGTGCACCTGCTGGGTGACCTGGGAAATGTGTCAGTGAGTAATGAATACACCTGTGCGCCTGCTGGGTGACCTGGGGAATGTCAGTGAGTAATGAATACACCTGTGCGCCTGCTGGGTGACCTGGGAAATGTGTCAGTGAGTAATGAGTACACCTGTGCACCTGCTGGGTGACCTGGGAAATGTATCAGTGAGTAATGATTACACCTGTGTACATGCTGGGTGACCTTGGAAATGTGTCAGTGAGTAATGATTACACCTGTGCTCCTGCTGGGTGACCTGGGATATGTGTCAGTGAGTAATGAATACACCTGTGCACCTGCTGGGTGACCTGGGATATGTGTCAGTGAGTAATGAATACACCTGTGCACCTGCTGGGTGACCTGGGAAATGTGTCAGTGAGTAATGAATACACCTGTGCGCCTGCTGGGTGACCTGGGGAATGTCAGTGAGTAATGAATACACCTGTGCGCCTGCTGGGTGACCTGGGAAATGTGTCAGTGAGTAATGAGTACACCTGTGCACCTGCTGGGTGACCTGGGAAATGTATCAGTGAGTAATGATTACACCTGTGTACATGCTGTGTGACCTTGGAAATGTGTCAGTGAGTAATGATTACACCTGTGCTCCTGCTGGGTGACCTGGGAAATGTGTCAGTGAGTAATGATTACACCTGTGCACCTGCTGGGTGACCTGGGAAATGTATCAGTGAGTAATGATTACACCTGTGTACATGCTGGGTGACCTTGGAAATGTATCAGTGAGTAATGATTACACCTGTGTACATGCTGGGTGACCTGGGAAATGTGTCAGTGAGTAATGATTACACCTGTGCTCCTGCTGGGTGACCTGGGAAATGTGTCAGTGAGTAATGAATACACCTGTGCTCCTGCTGGGTGACCTGGGAAATGTGTCAGTGAGTAATGAGTACACCTGTGCTCCTGCTGGGTGACCTGGGAAATGTGTCAGTGAGTAATGATTACACCTGTGCACCTGCTGGGTGACCTGGGAAATGTGTCAGTGAGTAATGATTACACCTGTGCTCCTGCTGGGTGACCTGGGAAATGTGTCAGTGAGTAATGAATACACCTGTGCTCCTGCTGGGTGACCTGGGAAATGTGTCAGTGAGTAATGAATACACCTGTGCGCCTGCTGGGTGACCTGGGAAATGTGTCAGTGAGTAATGATTACACCTGTGCTCCTGCTGGGTGACCTGGGAAATGTGTCAGTGAGTAATGAATACACCTGTGCACCTGCTGGGTGACCTGGGAAATGTGTCAGTGAGTAATGAGTACACCTGTGCTCCTGCTGGGTGACCTGGGAAATGAGTCAGTGAGTAATAAATACACCTGTGCTCCTGCTGGGTGACCTGGGAAATGTGTCAGTGAGTAATGAGTACACCTGTGCACCTGCTGGGTGACCTGGGAAATGTGTCAGTGAGTAATGAATACACCTGTGCGCCTGCTGGGTGACCTGGGGAATGTCAGTGAGTAATGAATACACCTGTGCGCCTGCTGGGTGACCTGGGAAATGTGTCAGTGAGTAATGAGTACACCTGTGCCCCTGCTGGGTGACCTGGGAAATGTGTCAGTGAGTAATGAATACACCTGTGCACCTGCTGGGTGACCTGGGAAATGTGTCAGTGAGTAATGAATACACCTGTGCTCCTGCTGGGTGACCTGGGAAATGTGTCAGTGAGTAATGAATACACCTGTGCTCCTGCTGGGTGACCTGGGAAATGTGTCAGTGAGTAATGATTACACCTGTGCTCCTGCTGGGTGACCTGGGAAATGTGTCAGTGAGTAATGAATACACCTGTGCACCTGCTGGGTGACCTGGGAAATGTGTCAGTGAGTAATGAATACACCTGTGCGCCTGCTGGGTGACCTGGGGAATGTCAGTGAGTAATGATTACACCTGTGCACCTGCTGGGTGACCTGGGATATGTGTCAGTGAGTAATGAATACACCTGTGCACCTGCTGGGTGACCTGGGAAATGTGTCAGTGAGTAATGAATACACCTGTGCACCTGCTGGGTGACCTGGGATATGTGTCAGTGAGTAATGAATACACCTGTGCACCTACTGGGTGACCTGGGAAATGTGTCAGTGAGTAATGAATACACCTGTGCGCCTGCTGGGTGACCTGGGGAATGTCAGTGAGTAATGATTACACCTGTGCACCTGCTGGGTGACCTGGGATATGTGTCAGTGAGTAATGAATACACCTGTGCACCTGCTGGGTGACCTGGGAAATGTGTCAGTGAGTAATGAATACACCTGTGCGCCTGCTGGGTGACCTGGGGAATGTCAGTGAGTAATGAATACACCTGTGCGCCTGCTGGGTGACCTGGGAAATGTGTCAGTGAGTAATGAGTACACCTGTGCACCTGCTGGGTGACCTGGGAAATGTATCAGTGAGTAATGATTACACCTGTGTACATGCTGGGTGACCTTGGAAATGTGTCAGTGAGTAATGATTACACCTGTGCTCCTGCTGGGTGACCTGGGAAATGTGTCAGTGAGTAATGATTACACCTGTGCACCTGCTGGGTGACCTGGGATATGTGTCAGTGAGTAATGAATACACCTGTGCACCTGCTGGGTGACCTGGGAAATGTGTCAGTGAGTAATGAATACACCTGTGCGCCTGCTGGGTGACCTGGGGAATGTCAGTGAGTAATGAATACACCTGTGCGCCTGCTGGGTGACCTGGGAAATGTGTCAGTGAGTAATGAGTACACCTGTGCACCTGCTGGGTGACCTGGGAAATGTATCAGTGAGTTATGATTACACCTGTGTACATGCTGGGTGACCTTGGAAATGTGTCAGTGAGTAATGATTACACCTGTGCTCCTGCTGGGTGACCTGGGATATGTGTCAGTGAGTAATGAATACACCTGTGCACCTGCTGGGTGACCTGGGATATGTGTCAGTGAGTAATGAATACACCTGTGCACCTGCTGGGTGACCTGGGAAATGTGTCAGTGAGTAATGAATACACCTGTGCGCCTGCTGGGTGACCTGGGGAATGTCAGTGAGTAATGAATACACCTGTGCGCCTGCTGGGTGACCTGGGAAATGTGTCAGTGAGTAATGAGTACACCTGTGCACCTGCTGGGTGACCTGGGAAATGTATCAGTGAGTAATGATTACACCTGTGTACATGCTGGGTGACCTTGGAAATGTGTCAGTGAGTAATGATTACACCTGTGCTCCTGCTGGGTGACCTGGGAAATGTGTCAGTGAGTAATGATTACACCTGTGCACCTGCTGGGTGACCTGGGAAATGTATCAGTGAGTAATGATTACACCTGTGTACATGCTGGGTGACCTTGGAAATGTATCAGTGAGTAATGATTACACCTGTGTACATGCTGGGTGACCTGGGAAATGTGTCAGTGAGTAATGATTACACCTGTGCTCCTGCTGGGTGACCTGGGAAATGTGTCAGTGAGTAATGAATACACCTGTGCTCCTGCTGGGTGACCTGGGAAATGTGTCAGTGAGTAATGAGTACACCTGTGCTCCTGCTGGGTGACCTGGGAAATGTGTCAGTGAGTAATGATTACACCTGTGCACCTGCTGGGTGACCTGGGAAATGTGTCAGTGAGTAATGATTACACCTGTGCTCCTGCTGGGTGACCTGGGAAATGTGTCAGTGAGTAATGAATACACCTGTGCTCCTGCTGGGTGACCTGGGAAATGTGTCAGTGAGTAATGAATACACCTGTGCGCCTGCTGGGTGACCTGGGAAATGTGTCAGTGAGTAATGATTACACCTGTGCTCCTGCTGGGTGACCTGGGAAATGTGTCAGTGAGTAATGAGTACACCTGTGCACCTGCTGGGTGACCTGGGAAATGTGTCAGTGAGTAATGAATACACCTGTGCGCCTGCTGGGTGACCTGGGGAATGTCAGTGAGTAATGAATACACCTGTGCGCCTGCTGGGTGACCTGGGAAATGTGTCAGTGAGTATTGAGTACACCTGTGCACCTGCTGGGTGACCTGGGAAATGTGTCAGTGAGTAATGAATACACCTGTGCACCTGCTGGGTGACCTGGGAAATGTGTCAGTGAGTAATGAATACACCTGTGCTCCTGCTGGGTGACCTGGGAAATGTGTCAGTGAGTAATGAATACACCTGTGCTCCTGCTGGGTGACCTGGGAAATGTGTCAGTGAGTAATGATTACACCTGTGCTCCTGCTGGGTGACCTGGGAAATGTGTCAGTGAGTAATGAATACACCTGTGCACCTGCTGGGTGACCTGGGAAATGTGTCAGTGAGTAATGAATACACCTGTGCGCCTGCTGGGTGACCTGGGATATGTGTCAGTGAGTAATGAATACACCTGTGCACCTGCTGGGTGACCTGGGAAATGTGTCAGTGAGTAATGAATACACCTGTGCACCTGCTGGGTGACCTGGGATATGTGTCAGTGAGTAATGAATACACCTGTGCACCTGCTGGGTGACCTGGGAAATGTGTCAGTGAGTAATGAATAAACCTGTGCGCCTGCTGGGTGACCTGGGAAATGTGTCAGTGAGTAATGAATACACCTGTGCTCCTGCTGGGTGACCTGGGAAATGTGTCAGTGAGTAATGAATACACCTGTGCGCCTGCTGGGTGACCTGGGAAATGTGTCAGTGAGTAATGAATACACCTGTGCTCCTGCTGGGTGACCTGGGAAATGTGTCAGTGAGTAATGATTACACCTGTGCTCCTGCTGGGTGACCTGGGAAATGTGTCAGTGAGTAATGAATACACCTGTGCACCTGCTGGGTGACCTGGGAAATGTGTCAGTGAGTAATGAATACACCTGTGCGCCTGCTGGGTGACCTGGGGAATGTCAGTGAGTAATGATTACACCTGTGCACCTGCTGGGTGACCTGGGATATGTGTCAGTGAGTAATGAATACACCTGTGCACCTGCTGGGTGACCTGGGAAATGTGTCAGTGAGTAATGAATACACCTGTGCACCTGCTGGGTGACCTGGGATATGTGTCAGTGAGTAATGAATACACCTGTGCACCTACTGGGTGACCTGGGAAATGTGTCAGTGAGTAATGAATACACCTGTGCGCCTGCTGGGTGACCTGGGGAATGTCAGTGAGTAATGATTACACCTGTGCACCTGCTGGGTGACCTGGGATATGTGTCAGTGAGTAATGAATACACCTGTGCACCTGCTGGGTGACCTGGGAAATGTGTCAGTGAGTAATGAATACACCTGTGCGCCTGCTGGGTGACCTGGGGAATGTCAGTGAGTAATGAATACACCTGTGCGCCTGCTGGGTGACCTGGGAAATGTGTCAGTGAGTAATGAGTACACCTGTGCACCTGCTGGGTGACCTGGGAAATGTATCAGTGAGTAATGATTACACCTGTGTACATGCTGGGTGACCTTGGAAATGTGTCAGTGAGTAATGATTACACCTGTGCTCCTGCTGGGTGACCTGGGAAATGTGTCAGTGAGTAATGATTACACCTGTGCACCTGCTGGGTGACCTGGGATATGTGTCAGTGAGTAATGAATACACCTGTGCACCTGCTGGGTGACCTGGGAAATGTGTCAGTGAGTAATGAATACACCTGTGCGCCTGCTGGGTGACCTGGGGAATGTCAGTGAGTAATGAATACACCTGTGCGCCTGCTGGGTGACCTGGGAAATGTGTCAGTGAGTAATGAGTACACCTGTGCACCTGCTGGGTGACCTGGGAAATGTATCAGTGAGTAATGATTACACCTGTGTACATGCTGGGTGACCTTGGAAATGTGTCAGTGAGTAATGATTACACCTGTGCTCCTGCTGGGTGACCTGGGATATGTGTCAGTGAGTAATGAATACACCTGTGCACCTGCTGGGTGACCTGGGATATGTGTCAGTGAGTAATGAATACACCTGTGCACCTGCTGGGTGACCTGGGAAATGTGTCAGTGAGTAATGAATACACCTGTGCGCCTGCTGGGTGACCTGGGGAATGTCAGTGAGTAATGAATACACCTGTGCGCCTGCTGGGTGACCTGGGAAATGTGTCAGTGAGTAATGAGTACACCTGTGCACCTGCTGGGTGACCTGGGAAATGTATCAGTGAGTAATGATTACACCTGTGTACATGCTGGGTGACCTTGGAAATGTGTCAGTGAGTAATGATTACACCTGTGCTCCTGCTGGGTGACCTGGGAAATGTGTCAGTGAGTAATGATTACACCTGTGCACCTGCTGGGTGACCTGGGAAATGTATCAGTGAGTAATGATTACACCTGTGTACATGCTGGGTGACCTTGGAAATGTATCAGTGAGTAATGATTACACCTGTGTACATGCTGGGTGACCTGGGAAATGTGTCAGTGAGTAATGATTACACCTGTGCTCCTGCTGGGTGACCTGGGAAATGTGTCAGTGAGTAATGATTACACCTGTGCACCTGCTGGGTGACCTGGGAAATGTATCAGTGAGTAATGATTACACCTGTGTACATGCTGGGTGACCTTGGAAATGTATCAGTGAGTAATGATTACACCTGTGTACATGCTGGGTGACCTGGGAAATGTGTCAGTGAGTAATGATTACACCTGTGCTCCTGCTGGGTGACCTGGGAAATGTGTCAGTGAGTAATGATTACACCTGTGCACCTGCTGGGTGACCTGGGGAATGTGTCAGTGAGTCATGATTACACCTGTGCACCTGCTGGGTGACCTGGGATATGTGTCAGTGAGTAATGACTACACCTGTGCACCTGCTGGGTGACCTGGGAAATGTGTCAGTGAGTAATGAATACACCTGTGCGCCTGCTGGGTGACCTGGGGAATGTCAGTGAGTAATGAATACACCTGTGCGCCTGCTGGGTGACCTGGGAAATGTGTCAGTGAGTAATGAGTACACCTGTGCTCCTGCTGGGTGACCTGGGAAATGTGTCAGTGAGTAATGATTACACCTGTGCACCTGCTGGGTGACCTGGGATATGTGTCAGTGAGTAATGACTACACCTGTGCACCTGCTGGGTGACCTGGGAAATGTGTCAGTGAGTAATGAATACACCTGTGCACCTGCTGGGTGACCTGGGAAATGTGTCAGTGAGTAATGAATACACCTGTGCGCCTGCTGGGTGACCTGGGAAATGTCAGTGAGTAATGAATACACCTGTGCGCCTGCTGGGTGACCTGGGGAATGTCAGTGAGTAATGAGTACACCTGTGCAGCTGCTGGGTGACCTGGGAAATGTGTCAGTGAGTAATGAATACACCTGTGCTCCTGCTGGGTGACCTGGGGAATGTCAGTGAGTAATGAATACACCTGTGCTCCTGCTGGGTGACCTAGGAAATGTGTCAGTGAGTAATGAATACACCTGTGCTCCTGCTGGGTGACCTAGGAAATGTGTCAGTGAGTAATGAATACACCTGTGCTCCTGCTGGGTGACCTGGGGAATGTCAGTGAGTAATGAGTACACCTGTGCAGCTGCTGGGTGACCTGGGAAATGTGTCAGTGAGTAATGAATACACCTGTGCGCCTGCTGGGTGACCTGGGAAATGTGTCAGTGAGTAATGATTACACCTGTGCACCTGCTGGGTGACCTGGGAAATGTGTCAGTGAGTAATGATTACACCTGTGCACCTGCTGGGTGACCTGGGAAATGTGTCAGTGAGTAATGAGTACACCTGTGCACCTGCTGGGTGACCTGGGAAATGTGTCAGTGAGTAATGATTACACCTGTGCACCTGCTGGGTGACCTGGGAAATGTGTCAGTGAGTAATGATTACACCTGTGATCCTGCTGGGTGACCTAGGAAATGTGTCAGTGAGTAATGAATACACCTGTGCTCCTGCTGGGTGACCTGGGGAATGTCAGTGAGTAATGAATACACCTGTGCTCCTGCTGGGTGACCTAGGAAATGTGTCAGTGAGTAATGAATACACCTGTGCACCTGCTGGGTGACCTGGGAAATGTGTCAGTGAGTAACGAATACACCTATGCTCCTGCTGGGTGACCTGGGAAATGTGTCAGTGAGTAATGAATACACCTGTGCTCCTGCTGGGTGACCTAGGAAATGTGTCAGTGAGTAATGATTACACCTGTGCACCTGCTGTGTGACCTGGGAAATGTGTCAGTGAGTAATGATTACACCTGTGCACCTGCTGTGTGACCTGGGAAATGTGTCAGTGAGTAATGATTACACCTGTGCACCTGCTGGGTGACCTGGGTTATGTGTCAGTGAGTAATGACTACACCTGTGCACCTGCTGGGTGACCAGGGAAATGTGTCAGTAAGTAATGAATACACCTGTGCACCTGCTGGGTGACCTGGGAAATGTGTCAGTGAGTAATGAATACACCTGTGCGCCTGCTGGGTGACCTGGGGAATGTCAGTGAGTAATGAATACACCTGTGCGCCTGCTGGGTGACCTGGGAAATGTGTCAGTGAGTAATGAGTACACCTGTGCACCTGCTGGGTGACCTGGGAAATGTGTCAGTGAGTAATGATTACACCTGTGCACCTGCTGGGTGACCTGGGATATGTGTCAGTGAGTAATGACTACACCTGTTAACCTGCTGGGTGACCTGGGAAATGTGTCAGTGAGTAATGAATACACCTGTGCACCTGCTGGGTGACCTGGGAAATGTGTCAGTGAGTAATGAGTACACCTGTGCACCTGCTGGGTGACCTGGGAAATGTGTCAGTGAGTAATGATTACACCTGTGCACCTGCTGGGTGACCTGGGAAATGTGTCAGTGAGTAATGATTACACCTGTGCTCCTGCTGGGTGACCTAGGAAATGTGTCAGTGAGTAATGAATACACCTGTGCTCCTGCTGGGTGACCTGGGGAATGTCAGTGAGTAATGAATACACCTGTGCTCCTGCTGGGTGACCTAGGAAATTGTCAGTGAGTAATGAATACACCTGTGTACCTGCTGGGTGACCTGGGAAATGTGTCAGTGAGTAATGAATACACCTGTGCTCCTGCTGGGTGACCTGGGAAATGTGTCAGTGAGTAATGAATACACCTGTGCTCCTGCTGGGTGACCTAGGAAATGTGTCAGTGAGTAATGAATACACCTGTGCTCCTGCTGGGTGACCTGGGGAATGTCAGTGAGTAATGAATACACCTGTGCACCTGCTGGGTGACCTGGGAAATGTGTCAGTGAGTAATGAATACACCTGTGCTCCTGCTGGGTGACCTGGGAAATGTGTAAGTGAGTAATGATTACACCTGTGCACCTGCTGGGTGACCTGGGAAATGTGTAAGTGAGTAATGATTACACCTGTGCACCTGCTGGTTGACCTGGGGAATGTGTCAGTGAGTAATGAGTACACCTGTGCTCCTGCTGGGTGACCTGGGAAATGTGTCAGTGAGTAATGAATACACCTGTGCTCCTGCTGGGTGACCTAGGAAATGTGTCAGTGAGTAATGAATACACCTGTGCTCCTGCTGGGTGACCTGGGGAATGTCAGTGAGTAATGAATACACCTGTGCTCCTGCTGGGTGACCTAGGAAATGTGTCAGTGAGTAATGAATACACCTGTGCTCCTGCTGGGTGACCTGGGGAATATGTCAGTAAGTAATGAGTACACCTGTGCACCTGCTGGGTGACCTGGGAAATGTGTCAGTGAGTAATGATTACACCTGTGCTCCTGCTGGGTGACCTGGGAAATGTGTCAGTGAGTAATGAATACACCTGTGCTCCTGCTGGGTGACCTGGGAAATGTGTCAGTGAGTAATGATTACACCTGTGCTCCTGCTGGGTGACCTAGGAAATGTGTCAGTGAGTAATGAGTACACCTGTGCTCCTGCTGGGTGACCTGGGAAATGTGTCAGTGAGTAATGAATACACCTGTGCTCCTGCTGGGCGACCTAGGAAATGTGTCAGTGAGTAATGAATACACCTGTGCTCCTGCTGGGTGACCTGGGGAATGTCAGTGAGTAATGAATACACCTGTGCACCTGCTGGGTGACCTGGGAAATGTGTCAGTGAGTAATGAATACACCTGTGCTCCTGCTGGGTGACCTGGGAAATGTGTAAGTGAGTAATGATTACACCTGTGCACCTGCTGGGTGACCTGGGAAATGTGTAAGTGAGTAATGATTACACCTGTGCACCTGCTGGGTGACCTGGGGAATGTGTCAGTGAGTAATGAGTACACCTGTGCTCCTGCTGGGTGACCTAGGAAATGTGTCAGTGAGTAATGAGTACACCTGTGCTCCTGCTGGGTGACCTGGGAAATGTGTCAGTGAGTAATGAATACACCTGTGCTCCTGCTGGGTGACCTAGGAAATGTGTCAGTGAGTAATGAATACACCTGTGCTCCTGCTGGGTGACCTGGGGAATGTCAGTGAGTAATGAATACACCTGTGCTCCTGCTGGGTGACCTAGGAAATGTGTCAGTGAGTAATGAATACACCTGTGCTCCTGCTGGGTGACCTGGGGAATGTGTCAGTGAGTAATGAGTACACCTGTGCACCTGCTGGGTGACCTGGGAAATGTGTCAGTGAGTAATGAGTACACCTGTGCTCCTGCTGGGTGACCTGGGAAATGTGTAAGTGAGTAATGATTACACCTGTGCACCTGCTGGGTGACCTGGGGAATGTGTCAGTGAGTAATGAGTACACCTGTGCTCCTGCTGGGTGACCTGGGAAATGTGTCAGTGAGTAATGAGTACACCTGTGCTCCTGCTGGGTGACCTGGGAAATGTGTCAGTGAGTAATGAGTACACCTGTGCTCCTGCTGGGTGACCTAGGAAATGTGTCAGTGAGTAATGATTACACCTGTGCACCTGCTGTGTGACCTGGGAAATGTGTCAGTGAGTAATGATTACACCTGTGCACCTGCTGTGTGACCTGGGAAATGTGTCAGTGAGTAATGATTACACCTGTGCACCTGCTGGGTGACCTGGGATATGTGTCAGTGAGTAATGACTACACCTGTGCACCTGCTGGGTGACCAGGGAAATGTGTCAGTAAGTAATGAATACACCTGTGCACCTGCTGGGTGACCTGGGAAATGTGTCAGTGAGTAATGAATACACCTGTGCGCCTGCTGGGTGACCTGGGGAATGTCAGTGAGTAATGAATACACCTGTGCGCCTGCTGGGTGACCTGGGAAATGTGTCAGTGAGTAATGAGTACACCTGTGCACCTGCTGGGTGACCTGGGAAATGTGTCAGTGAGTAATGATTACACCTGTGCACCTGCTGGGTGACCTGGGATATGTGTCAGTGAGTAATGACTACACCTGTTAACCTGCTGGGTGACCTGGGAAATGTGTCAGTGAGTAATGAATACACCTGTGCACCTGCTGGGTGACCTGGGAAATGTGTCAGTGAGTAATGAATACACCTGTGCGCCTGCTGGGTGACCTGGGGAATGTCAGTGAGTAATGAATACACCTGTGCGCCTGCTGGGTGACCTGGGGAATGTCAGTGAGTAATGAGTACACCTGTGCAGCTGCTGGGTGACCTGGGAAATGTGTCAGTGAGTAATGAATACACTTGTGCTCCTGCTGGGTGACCTGGGGAATGTCAGTGAGTAATGAATACACCTGTGCTCCTGCTGGGTGACCTAGGAAATGTGTCAGTGAGTAATGAATACACCTGTGCTCCTGCTGGGTGACCTAGGAAATGTGTCAGTGAGTAATGAATACTCCTGTGCTCCTGCTGGGTGACCTGGGGAATGTCAGTGAGTAATGAGTACACCTGTGCAGCTGCTGGGTGACCTGGGAAATGTGTCAGTGAGTAATGAATACACCTGTGCGCCTGCTGGGTGACCTGGGAAATGTGTCAGTGAGTAATGATTACACCTGTGCACCTGCTGGGTGACCTGGGAAATGTGTCAGTGAGTAATGATTACACCTGTGCACCTGCTGGGTGACCTGGGAAATGTGTCAGTGAGTAATGAGTACACCTGTGCACCTGCTGGGTGACCTGGGAAATGTGTCAGTGAGTAATGATTACACCTGTGCACCTGCTGGGTGACCTGGGAAATGTGTCAGTGAGTAATGATTACACCTGTGCTCCTGCTGGGTGACCTAGGAAATGTGTCAGTGAGTAATGAATACACCTGTGTTCCTGCTGGGTGACCTGAGGAATGTCAGTGAGTAATGAATACACCTGTGCTCCTGCTGGGTGACCTAGGAAATGTGTCAGTGAGTAATGAATACACCTGTGCACCTGCTGGGTGACCTGGGGAATGTCAGTGAGTAATGAATACACCTGTGCTCCTGCTGGGTGACCTAGGAAATGTGTCAGTGAGTAATGATTACACCTGTGCACCTGCTGGGTGACCTGGGAAATGTGTCAGTGAGTAATGATTACACCTGTGATCCTGCTGGGTGACCTAGGAAATGTGTCAGTGAGTAATGAATACACCTGTGCTCCTGCTGGGTGACCTGGGGAATGTCAGTGAGTAATGAATACACCTGTGCTCCTGCTGGGTGACCTAGGAAATGTGTCAGTGAGTAATGAATACACCTGTGCACCTGCTGGGTGACCTGGGAAATGTGTCAGTGAGTAATGAATACACCTATGCTCCTGCTGGGTGACCTGGGAAATGTGTCAGTGAGTAATGAATACACCTGTGCTCCTGCTGGGTGACCTAGGAAATGTGTCAGTGAGTAATGATTACACCTGTGCACCTGCTGTGTGACCTGGGAAATGTGTCAGTGAGTAATGATTACACCTGTGCACCTGCTGTGTGACCTGGGAAATGTGTCAGTAAGTAATGATTACACCTGTGCACCTGCTGGGTGACCTGGGATATGTGTCAGTGAGTAATGACTACACCTGTGCACCTGCTGGGTGACCAGGGAAATGTGTCAGTAAGTAATGAATACACCTGTGCACCTGCTGGGTGACCTGGGAAATGTGTCAGTGAGTAATGAATACACCTGTGCGCCTGCTGGGTGACCTGGGGAATGTCAGTGAGTAATGAATACACCTGTGCGCCTGCTGGGTGACCTGGGAAATGTGTCAGTGAGTAATGAGTACACCTGTGCACCTGCTGGGTGACCTGGGAAATGTGTCAGTGAGTAATGATTACACCTGTGCACCTGCTGGGTGACCTGGGATATGTGTCAGTGAGTAATGACTACACCTGTTAACCTGCTGGGTGACCTGGGAAATGTGTCAGTGAGTAATGAATACACCTGTGCACCTGCTGGGTGACCTGGGAAATGTGTCAGTGAGTAATGAATACACCTGTGCGCCTGCTGGGTGACCTGGGGAATGTCAGTGAGTAATGAATACACCTGTGCGCCTGCTGGGTGACCTGGGGAATGTCAGTGAGTAATGAGTACACCTGTGCAGCTGCTGGGTGACCTGGGAAATGTGTCAGTGAGTAATGAATACACCTGTGCTCCTGCTGGGTGACCTGGGGAATGTCAGTGAGTAATGAATACACCTGTGCTCCTGCTGGGTGACCTAGGAAATGTGTCAGTGAGTAATGAATACACCTGTGCACCTGCTGGGTGACCAGGGAAATGTGTCAGTGAGTAATGATTACACCTGTGCTCCTGCTGGGTGACCTAGGAAATGTGTCAGTGAGTAATGAATACACCTGTGATCCTGCTGGGTGACCTGGGGAATGTCAGTGAGTAATGAATACACCTGTGCTCCTGCTGGGTGACCTAGGAAATGTGTCAGTGAGTAATGAATACACCTGTGCACCTGCTGGGTGACCTGGGAAATGTGTCAGTGAGTAATGAATACACCTGTGCTCCTGCTGGGTGACCTGGGAAATGTGTCAGTGAGTAATGAATACACCTGTGCTCCTGCTGGGTGACCTAGGAAATGTGTCAGTGAGTAATGAATACACCTGTGCTCCTGCTGGGTGACCTGGGGAATGTCAGTGAGTAATGAATACACCTGTGCACCTGCTGGGTGACCTGGGAAATGTGTCAGTGAGTAATGAATACACCTGTGCTCCTGCTGGGTGACCTGGGAAATGTGTAAGTGAGTAATGATTACACCTGTGCACCTGCTGGGTGACCTGGGAAATGTGTAAGTGAGTAATGATTACACCTGTGCACCTGCTGGTTGACCTGGGGAATGTGTCAGTGAGTAATGAGTACACCTGTGCTCCTGCTGGGTGACCTGGGAAATGTGTCAGTGAGTAATGAATACACCTGTGCTCCTGCTGGGTGACCTAGGAAATGTGTCAGTGAGTAATGAATACACCTGTGCTCCTGCTGGGTGACCTGGGGAATGTCAGTGAGTAATGAATACACCTGTGCTCCTGCTGGGTGACCTAGGAAATGTGTCAGTGAGTAATGAATACACCTGTGCTCCTGCTGGGTGACCTGGGGAATATGTCAGTAAGTAATGAGTACACCTGTGCACCTGCTGGGTGACCTGGGAAATGTGTCAGTGAGTAATGATTACACCTGTGCTCCTGCTGGGTGACCTGGGAAATGTGTCAGTGAGTAATGAATACACCTGTGCTCCTGCTGGGTGACCTGGGAAATGTGTCAGTGAGTAATGATTACACCTGTGCTCCTGCTGGGTGACCTAGGAAATGTGTCAGTGAGTAATGAGTACACCTGTGCTCCTGCTGGGTGACCTGGGAAATGTGTCAGTGAGTAATGAATACACCTGTGCTCCTGCTGGGTGACCTAGGAAATGTGTCAGTGAGTAATGAATACACCTGTGCTCCTGCTGGGTGACCTGGGGAATGTCAGTGAGTAATGAATACACCTGTGCACCTGCTGGGTGACCTGGGAGATGTGTCAGTGAGTAATGAATACACCTGTGCTCCTGCTGGGTGACCTGGGAAATGTGTAAGTGAGTAATGATTACACCTGTGCACCTGCTGGGTGACCTGGGAAATGTGTAAGTGAGTAATGATTACACCTGTGCACCTGCTGGGTGACCTGGGGAATGTGTCAGTGAGTAATGAGTACACCTGTGCTCCTGCTGGGTGACCTAGGAAATGTGTCAGTGAGTAATGAGTACACCTGTGCTCCTGCTGGGTGACCTGGGAAATGTGTCAGTGAGTAATGAATACACCTGTGCTCCTGCTGGGTGACCTAGGAAATGTGTCAGTGAGTAATGAATACACCTGTGCTCCTGCTGGGTGACCTGGGGAATGTCAGTGAGTAATGAATACACCTGTGCTCCTGCTGGGTGACCTAGGAAATGTGTCAGTGAGTAATGAATACACCTGTGCTCCTGCTGAGTGACCTGGGGAATGTGTCAGTGAGTAATGAGTACACCTGTGCACCTGCTGGGTGACCTGGGAAATGTGTCAGTGAGTAATGAGTACACCTGTGCTCCTGCTGGGTGACCTGGGAAATGTGTAAGTGAGTAATGATTACACCTGTGCACCTGCTGGGTGACCTGGGGAATGTGTCAGTGAGTAATGAGTACACCTGTGCTCCTGCTGGGTGACCTGGGAAATGTGTCAGTGAGTAATGAGTACACCTGTGCTCCTGCTGGGTGACCTGGGAAATGTGTCAGTGAGTAATGAGTACACCTGTGCTCCTGCTGGGTGACCTAGGAAATGTGTCAGTGAGTAATGATTACACCTGTGCACCTGCTGTGTGACCTGGGAAATGTGTCAGTGAGTAATGATTACACCTGTGCACCTGCTGTGTGACCTGGGAAATGTGTCAGTGAGTAATGATTACACCTGTGCACCTGCTGGGTGACCTGGGATATGTGTCAGTGAGTAATGACTACACCTGTGCACCTGCTGGGTGACCAGGGAAATGTGTCAGTAAGTAATGAATACACCTGTGCACCTGCTGGGTGACCTGGGAAATGTGTCAGTGAGTAATGAATACACCTGTGCGCCTGCTGGGTGACCTGGGGAATGTCAGTGAGTAATGAATACACCTGTGCGCCTGCTGGGTGACCTGGGAAATGTGTCAGTGAGTAATGAGTACACCTGTGCACCTGCTGGGTGACCTGGGAAATGTGTCAGTGAGTAATGATTACACATGTGCACCTGCTGGGTGACCTGGGAAATGTGTCAGTGAGTAATGATTACACCTGTGCTCCTGCTGGGTGACCTAGGAAATGTGTCAGTGAGTAATGAATACACCTGTGTTCCTGCTGGGTGACCTGGGGAATGTCAGTGAGTAATGAATACACCTGTGCTCCTGCTGGGTGACCTAGGAAATGTGTCAGTGAGTAATGAATACACCTGTGCACCTGCTGGGTGACCTGGGGAATGTCAGTGAGTAATGAATACACCTGTGCTCCTGCTGGGTGACCTAGGAAATGTGTCAGTGAGTAATGATTACACCTGTGCACCTGCTGGGTGACCTGGGAAATGTGTCAGTGAGTAATGATTACACCTGTGATCCTGCTGGGTGACCTAGGAAATGTGTCAGTGAGTAATGAATACACCTGTGCTCCTGCTGGGTGACCTGGGGAATGTCAGTGAGTAATGAATACACCTGTGCTCCTGCTGGGTGACCTAGGAAATGTGTCAGTGAGTAATGAATACACCTGTGCACCTGCTGGGTGACCTGGGAAATGTGTCAGTGAGTAATGAATACACCTATGCTCCTGCTGGGTGACCTGGGAAATGTGTCAGTGAGTAATGAATACACCTGTGCTCCTGCTGGGTGACCTAGGAAATGTGTCAGTGAGTAATGATTACACCTGTGCACCTGCTGTGTGACCTGGGAAATGTGTCAGTGAGTAATGATTACACCTGTGCACCTGCTGTGTGACCTGGGAAATGTGTCAGTAAGTAATGATTACACCTGTGCACCTGCTGGGTGACCTGGGATATGTGTCAGTGAGTAATGACTACACCTGTGCACCTGCTGGGTGACCAGGGAAATGTGTCAGTAAGTAATGAATACACCTGTGCACCTGCTGGGTGACCTGGGAAATGTGTCAGTGAGTAATGAATACACCTGTGCGCCTGCTGGGTGACCTGGGGAATGTCAGTGAGTAATGAATACACCTGTGCGCCTGCTGGGTGACCTGGGAAATGTGTCAGTGAGTAATGAGTACACCTGTGCACCTGCTGGGTGACCTGGGAAATGTGTCAGTGAGTAATGATTACACCTGTGCACCTGCTGGGTGACCTGGGATATGTGTCAGTGAGTAATGACTACACCTGTTAACCTGCTGGGTGACCTGGGAAATGTGTCAGTGAGTAATGAATACACCTGTGCACCTGCTGGGTGACCTGGGAAATGTGTCAGTGAGTAATGAATACACCTGTGCGCCTGCTGGGTGACCTGGGGAATGTCAGTGAGTAATGAATACACCTGTGCGCCTGCTGGGTGACCTGGGGAATGTCAGTGAGTAATGAGTACACCTGTGCAGCTGCTGGGTGACCTGGGAAATGTGTCAGTGAGTAATGAATACACCTGTGCTCCTGCTGGGTGACCTGGGGAATGTCAGTGAGTAATGAATACACCTGTGCTCCTGCTGGGTGACCTAGGAAATGTGTCAGTGAGTAATGAATACACCTGTGCACCTGCTGGGTGACCAGGGAAATGTGTCAGTGAGTAATGATTACACCTGTGCTCCTGCTGGGTGACCTAGGAAATGTGTCAGTGAGTAATGAATACACCTGTGCTCCTGCTGGGTGACCTGGGGAATGTCAGTGAGTAATGAATACACCTGTGCTCCTGCTGGGTGACCTAGGAAATGTGTCAGTGAGTAATGAATACACCTGTGCACCTGCTGGGTGACCTGGGAAATGTGTCAGTGAGTAATGAATACACCTGTGCTCCTGCTGGGTGACCTGGGAAATGTGTCAGTGAGTAATGAATACACCTGTGCTCCTGCTGGGTGACCTAGGAAATGTGTCAGTGAGTAATGAATACACCTGTGCTCCTGCTGGGTGACCTGGGGAATGTCAGTGAGTAATGAATACACCTGTGCACCTGCTGGGTGACCTGGGAAATGTGTCAGTGAGTAATGAATACACCTGTGCTCCTGCTGGGTGACCTGGGAAATGTGTAAGTGAGTAATGATTACACCTGTGCACCTGCTGGGTGACCTGGGAAATGTGTAAGTGAGTAATGATTACACCTGTGCACCTGCTGGTTGACCTGGGGAATGTGTCAGTGAGTAATGAGTACACCTGTGCTCCTGCTGGGTGACCTGGGAAATGTGTCAGTGAGTAATGAATACACCTGTGCTCCTGCTGGGTGACCTAGGAAATGTGTCAGTGAGTAATGAATACACCTGTGCTCCTGCTGGGTGACCTGGGGAATGTCAGTGAGTAATGAATACACCTGTGCTCCTGCTGGGTGACCTAGGAAATGTGTCAGTGAGTAATGAATACACCTGTGCTCCTGCTGGGTGACCTGGGGAATATGTCAGTAAGTAATGAGTACACCTGTGCACCTGCTGGGTGACCTGGGAAATGTGTCAGTGAGTAATGATTACACCTGTGCTCCTGCTGGGTGACCTGGGAAATGTGTCAGTGAGTAATGAATACACCTGTGCTCCTGCTGGGTGACCTGGGAAATGTGTCAGTGAGTAATGATTACACCTGTGCTCCTGCTGGGTGACCTAGGAAATGTGTCAGTGAGTAATGAGTACACCTGTGCTCCTGCTGGGTGACCTGGGAAATGTGTCAGTGAGTAATGAATACACCTGTGCTCCTGCTGGGTGACCTAGGAAATGTGTCAGTGAGTAATGAATACACCTGTGCTCCTGCTGGGTGACCTGGGGAATGTCAGTGAGTAATGAATACACCTGTGCACCTGCTGGGTGACCTAGGAAATGTGTCAGTGAGTAATGAATACACCTGTGCACCTGCTGGGTGACCAGGGAAATGTGTCAGTGAGTAATGATTACACCTGTGCTCCTGCTGGGTGACCTAGGAAATGTGTCAGTGAGTAATGAATACACCTGTGCTCCTGCTGGGTGACCTGGGGAATGTCAGTGAGTAATGAATACACCTGTGCTCCTGCTGGGTGACCTAGGAAATGTGTCAGTGAGTAATGAATACACCTGTGCACCTGCTGGGTGACCTGGGAAATGTGTCAGTGAGTAATGAATACACCTGTGCTCCTGCTGGGTGACCTGGGAAATGTGTCAGTGAGTAATGAATACACCTGTGCTCCTGCTGGGTGACCTAGGAAATGTGTCAGTGAGTAATGAATACACCTGTGCTCCTGCTGGGTGACCTGGGGAATGTCAGTGAGTAATGAATACACCTGTGCACCTGCTGGGTGACCTGGGAAATGTGTCAGTGAGTAATGAATACACCTGTGCTCCTGCTGGGTGACCTGGGAAATGTGTAAGTGAGTAATGATTACACCTGTGCACCTGCTGGGTGACCTGGGAAATGTGTAAGTGAGTAATGATTACACCTGTGCACCTGCTGGTTGACCTGGGGAATGTGTCAGTGAGTAATGAGTACACCTGTGCTCCTGCTGGGTGACCTGGGAAATGTGTCAGTGAGTAATGAATACACCTGTGCTCCTGCTGGGTGACCTAGGAAATGTGTCAGTGAGTAATGAATACACCTGTGCTCCTGCTGGGTGACCTGGGGAATGTCAGTGAGTAATGAATACACCTGTGCTCCTGCTGGGTGACCTAGGAAATGTGTCAGTGAGTAATGAATACACCTGTGCTCCTGCTGGGTGACCTGGGGAATATGTCAGTAAGTAATGAGTACACCTGTGCACCTGCTGGGTGACCTGGGAAATGTGTCAGTGAGTAATGATTACACCTGTGCTCCTGCTGGGTGACCTGGGAAATGTGTCAGTGAGTAATGAATACACCTGTGCTCCTGCTGGGTGACCTGGGAAATGTGTCAGTGAGTAATGATTACACCTGTGCTCCTGCTGGGTGACCTAGGAAATGTGTCAGTGAGTAATGAGTACACCTGTGCTCCTGCTGGGTGACCTGGGAAATGTGTCAGTGAGTAATGAATACACCTGTGCTCCTGCTGGGTGACCTAGGAAATGTGTCAGTGAGTAATGAATACACCTGTGCTCCTGCTGGGTGACCTGGGGAATGTCAGTGAGTAATGAATACACCTGTGCACCTGCTGGGTGACCTGGGAAATGTGTCAGTGAGTAATGAATACACCTGTGCTCCTGCTGGGTGACCTGGGAAATGTGTAAGTGAGTAATGATTACACCTGTGCACCTGCTGGGTGACCTGGGAAATGTGTAAGTGAGTAATGATTACACCTGTGCACCTGCTGGGTGACCTGGGGAATGTGTCAGTGAGTAATGAGTACACCTGTGCTCCTGCTGGGTGACCTAGGAAATGTGTCAGTGAGTAATGAGTACACCTGTGCTCCTGCTGGGTGACCTGGGAAATGTGTCAGTGAGTAATGAATACACCTGTGCTCCTGCTGGGTGACCTAGGAAATGTGTCAGTGAGTAATGAATACACCTGTGCTCCTGCTGGGTGACCTGGGGAATGTCAGTGAGTAATGAATACACCTGTGCTCCTGCTGGGTGACCTAGGAAATGTGTCAGTGAGTAATGAATACACCTGTGCTCCTGCTGGGTGACCAGGGGAATGTGTCAGTGAGTAATGAGTACACCTGTGCACCTGCTGGGTGACCTGGGAAATGTGTCAGTGAGTAATGAGTACACCTGTGCTCCTGCTGGGTGACCTGGGAAATGTGTAAGTGAGTAATGATTACACCTGTGCACCTGCTGGGTGACCTGGGGAATGTGTCAGTGAGTAATGAGTACACCTGTGCTCCTGCTGGGTGACCTGGGAAATGTGTCAGTGAGTAATGAGTACACCTGTGCTCCTGCTGGGTGACCTGGGAAATGTGTCAGTGAGTAATGAGTACACCTGTGCTCCTGCTGGGTGACCTAGGAAATGTGTCAGTGAGTAATGATTACACCTGTGCACCTGCTGTGTGACCTGGGAAATGTGTCAGTGAGTAATGATTACACCTGTGCACCTGCTGTGTGACCTGGGAAATGTGTCAGTGAGTAATGATTACACCTGTGCACCTGCTGGGTGACCTGGGATATGTGTCAGTGAGTAATGACTACACCTGTGCACCTGCTGGGTGACCAGGGAAATGTGTCAGTAAGTAATGAATACACCTGTGCACCTGCTGGGTGACCTGGGAAATGTGTCAGTGAGTAATGAATACACCTGTGCGCCTGCTGGGTGACCTGGGGAATGTCAGTGAGTAATGAATACACCTGTGCGCCTGCTGGGTGACCTGGGAAATGTGTCAGTGAGTAATGAGTACACCTGTGCACCTGCTGGGTGACCTGGGAAATGTGTCAGTGAGTAATGATTACACCTGTGCACCAGCTGGGTGACCTGGGATATGTGTCAGTGAGTAATGACTACACCTGTTAACCTGCTGGGTGACCTGGGAAATGTGTCAGTGAGTAATGAATACACCTGTGCACCTGCTGGGTGACCTGGGAAATGTGTCAGTGAGTAATGAATACACCTGTGCGCCTGCTGGGTGACCTGGGGAATGTCAGTGAGTAATGAATACACCTGTGCGCCTGCTGGGTGACCTGGGGAATGTCAGTGAGTAATGAGTACACCTGTGCAGCTGCTGGGTGACCTGGGAAATGTGTCAGTGAGTAATGAATACACCTGTGCTCCTGCTGGGTGACCTGGGGAATGTCAGTGAGTAATGAATACACCTGTGCTCCTGCTGGGTGACCTAGGAAATGTGTCAGTGAGTAATGAATACACCTGTGCTCCTGCTGGGTGACCTAGGAAATGTGTCAGTGAGTAATGAATACTCCTGTGCTCCTGCTGGGTGACCTGGGGAATGTCAGTGAGTAATGAGTACACCTGTGCAGCTGCTGGGTGACCTGGGAAATGTGTCAGTGAGTAATGAATACACCTGTGCGCCTGCTGGGTGACCTGGGAAATGTGTCAGTGAGTAATGATTACACCTGTGCACCTGCTGGGTGACCTGGGAAATGTGTCAGTGAGTAATGATTACACCTGTGCACCTGCTGGGTGACCTGGGAAATGTGTCAGTGAGTAATGAGTACACCTGTGCACCTGCTGGGTGACCTGGGAAATGTGTCAGTGAGTAATGATTACACCTGTGCACCTGCTGGGTGACCTGGGAAATGTGTCAGTGAGTAATGATTACACCTGTGCTCCTGCTGGGTGACCTAGGAAATGTGTCAGTGAGTAATGAATACACCTGTGCTCCTGCTGGGTGACCTGGGAAATGTGTCAGTGAGTAATGAATACACCTGTGCTCCTGCTGGGTGACCTGGGAAATGTGTCAGTGAGTAATGATTACACCTGTGCTCCTGCTGGGTGACCTAGGAAATGTGTCAGTGAGTAATGAATACACCTGTGCACCTGCTGGGTGACCTGGGAAATGTGTCAGTGAGTAATGAATACACCTGTGCTCCTGCTGGGTGACCTGGGAAATGTGTCAGTGAGTAATGAATACACCTGTGCTCCTGCTGGGTGACCTAGGAAATGTGTCAGTGAGTAATGAATACACCTGTGCTCCTGCTGGGTGACCTGGGGAATGTCAGTGAGTAATGAATACACCTGTGCACCTGCTGGGTGACCTGGGAAATGTGTCAGTGAGTAATGAATACACCTGTGCTCCTGCTGGGTGACCTGGGAAATGTGTAAGTGAGTAATGATTACACCTGTGCACCTGCTGGGTGACCTGGGAAATGTGTAAGTGAGTAATGATTACACCTGTGCACCTGCTGGTTGACCTGGGGAATGTGTCAGTGAGTAATGAGTACACCTGTGCTCCTGCTGGGTGACCTGGGAAATGTGTCAGTGAGTAATGAATACACCTGTGCTCCTGCTGGGTGACCTAGGAAATGTGTCAGTGAGTAATGAATACACCTGTGCTCCTGCTGGGTGACCTGGGGAATGTCAGTGAGTAATGAATACACCTGTGCTCCTGCTGGGTGACCTAGGAAATGTGTCAGTGAGTAATGAATACACCTGTGCTCCTGCTGGGTGACCTGGGGAATATGTCAGTAAGTAATGAGTACACCTGTGCACCTGCTGGGTGACCTGGGAAATGTGTCAGTGAGTAATGATTACACCTGTGCTCCTGCTGGGTGACCTGGGAAATGTGTCAGTGAGTAATGAATACACCTGTGCTCCTGCTGGGTGACCTGGGAAATGTGTCAGTGAGTAATGATTACACCTGTGCTCCTGCTGGGTGACCTAGGAAATGTGTCAGTGAGTAATGAGTACACCTGTGCTCCTGCTGGGTGACCTGGGAAATGTGTCAGTGAGTAATGAATACACCTGTACTCCCGCTGGGTGACCTAGGAAATGTGTCAGTGAGTAATGAATACACCTGTGCTCCTGCTGGGTGACCTGGGGAATGTCAGTGAGTAATGAATACACCTGTGCACCTGCTGGGTGACCTGGGAAATGTGTCAGTGAGTAATGAATACACCTGTGCGCCTGCTGGGTGACCTGGGAAATGTGTAAGTGAGTAATGATTACACCTGTGCACCTGCTGGGTGACCTGGGAAATGTGTAAGTGAGTAATGATTACACCTGTGCACCTGCTGGGTGACCTGGGGAATGTGTCAGTGAGTAATGAGTACACCTGTGCTCCTGCTGGGTGACCTAGGAAATGTGTCAGTGAGTAATGAGTACACCTGTGCTCCTGCTGGGTGACCTGGGAAATGTGTCAGTGAGTAATGAATACACCTGTGCTCCTGCTGGGTGACCTAGGAAATGTGTCAGTGAGTAATGAATACACCTGTGCTCCTGCTGGGTGACCTGGGGAATGTCAGTGAGTAATGAATACACCTGTGCTCCTGCTGGGTGACCTAGGAAATGTGTCAGTGAGTAATGAATACACCTGTGCTCCTGCTGGGTGACCTGGGGAATGTGTCAGTGAGTAATGAGTACACCTGTGCACCTGCTGGGTGACCTGGGAAATGTGTCAGTGAGTAATGAGTACACCTGTGCTCCTGCTGGGTGACCTGGGAAATGTGTAAGTGAGTAATGATTACACCTGTGCACCTGCTGGGTGACCTGGGGAATGTGTCAGTGAGTAATGAGTACACCTGTGCACCTGCTGGGTGACCTGGGAAATGTGTCAGTGAGTAATGAGTACACCTGTGCACCTGCTGGGTGACCTGGGAAATGTGTCAGTGAGTAATGAGTACACCTGTGCTCCTGCTGGGTGACCTGGGAAATGTGTCAGTGAGTAATGATTACACCTGTGCACCTGCTGGGTGACCTGGGGAATGTGTCAGTGAGTAATGAGTACACCTGTGTACCTGCTGGGTGACCTGGGAAATGTATCAGTGAGTAATGATTACACCTGTGCTCCTGCTGGGTGACCTGGGAAATGTGTCAGTGAGTAATGATTACACCTGTGCTCCTGCTGGGTGACCTGGGAAATGTGTCAGTGAGTAATGATTACACCTGTGCTCCTGCTGGGTGACCAGGGAAATGTGTCAGTGAGTAATGACTACACCTGTGCACCTGCTGGGTGACCAGGGAAATGTGTCAGTGAGTATTGACTACACCTGTGCACCTGCTGGGTGACCTGGGGAATGTGTCAGTGAGTAATGATTACACCTGTGCTCCTGCTGGGTGACCTGGGAAATGTGTCAGTGAGTAATGATTACACCTGTGCACCTGCTGGGTGACCTGGGGAATGTGTCAGTGAGTAATGAGTACACCTGTGCTCCTGCTGGGTGACCTGGGAAATGTGTCAGTGAGTAATGATTACACCTGTGCTCCTGCTGGGTGACCTGGGAAATGTGTCAGTGAGTAATGACTACACCTGTGCTCCTGCTGGGTGACCTGGGAAATGTGTCAGTGAGTAATGATTACACCTGTGCACCTGCTGGGTGAAATGGGAAATGTGTCATTGAGTAATGAGTACACCTGTGCTCCTGCTGGGTGACCTGGGAAATGTGTCAGTGAGTGATGAGTACACCTGTGCACCTGCTGGGTGACCTGGGAAATGTGTCAGTGAGTAATGAGTACAGCTGTGCACCTGCTGGGTGACCTGGGAAATGTGTCAGTGAGTAATGAATACACCTGTGCTCCTGCTGGGTGACCTGGGAAATGTGTCAGTGAGTAATGAATACACCTGTGCACCTGCTGGGTGACCTGGGAAATGTGTCAGTGAGTAATGAGTACACCTGTGCACCTGCTGGGTGACCTGGGAAATGTGTCAGTGAGTAATGAGTACACCTGTGCACCTGCTGGGTGACCTGGGAAATGTGTCAGTGAGTAATGATTACACCTGTGCACCTGCTGGGTGACCTGGGAAATGTGTCAGTGAGTAATGAGTACACCTGTGCACCTGCTGGGTGACCTGGGAAATGTGTCAGTGAGTAATGAGTACACCTGTGCTCCTGCTGGGTGACCTGGGAAATGTGTCAGTGAGTAATGAGTACACCTGTGCTCCTGCTGGGTGACCTGGGAAATGTGTCAGTGAGTAATGATTACACCTGTGCACCTGCTGGGTGACCTGGGAAATGTGTCAGTGTGTAATGAGTACACCTGTGCACCTGCTGGGTGACCTGGGAAATGTGTCAGTGAGTAATGATTACACCTGTGCACCTGCTGGGTGACCTGGGAAATGTGTCAGAGTAATGAGTACACCTGTGCACCTGCTGGGTGACCTGGGAAATGTGTCAGTGAGTAATGAGTACACCTGTGCACCTGCTGGGTGACCTGGGAAATGTGTCAGAGTAATGAGTACACCTGTGCGCCTGCTGGGTGACCTGGGAAATGTGTCAGTGAGTAATGAAAATACACCTGTGCACCTGCTGGGTGACCTGGGAAATGTGTCAGTGAATAATGAGAACACCTGTGCTCCTGCTGGGAGACCTGGGAAATGTGTCAGTGAGTAATGATTACACCTGTGCTCCTGCTGGGTGACCTAGGAAATGTGTCAGTGAGTAATGAATACACCTGTGTTCCTGCTGGGTGACCTGGGGAATGTCAGTGAGTAATGAATACACCTGTGCTCCTGCTGGGTGACCTAGGAAATGTGTCAGTGAGTAATGAATACACCTGTGCACCTGCTGGGTGACCTGGGGAATGTCAGTGAGTAATGAATACACCTGTGCTCCTGCTGGGTGACCTAGGAAATGTGTCAGTGAGTAATGATTACACCTGTGCACCTGCTGGGTGACCTGGGAAATGTGTCAGTGAGTAATGATTACACCTGTGATCCTGCTGGGTGACCTAGGAAATGTGTCAGTGAGTAATGAATACACCTGTGCTCCTGCTGGGTGACCTGGGGAATGTCAGTGAGTAATGAATACACCTGTGCTCCTGCTGGGTGACCTAGGAAATGTGTCAGTGAGTAATGAATACACCTGTGCACCTGCTGGGTGACCTGGGAAATGTGTCAGTGAGTAATGAATACACCTATGCTCCTGCTGGGTGACCTGGGAAATGTGTCAGTGAGTAATGAATACACCTGTGCTCCTGCTGGGTGACCTAGGAAATGTGTCAGTGAGTAATGATTACACCTGTGCACCTGCTGTGTGACCTGGGAAATGTGTCAGTGAGTAATGATTACACCTGTGCACCTGCTGTGTGACCTGGGAAATGTGTCAGTAAGTAATGATTACACCTGTGCACCTGCTGGGTGACCTGGGATATGTGTCAGTGAGTAATGACTACACCTGTGCACCTGCTGGGTGACCAGGGAAATGTGTCAGTAAGTAATGAATACACCTGTGCACCTGCTGGGTGACCTGGGAAATGTGTCAGTGAGTAATGAATACACCTGTGCGCCTGCTGGGTGACCTGGGGAATGTCAGTGAGTAATGAATACACCTGTGCGCCTGCTGGGTGACCTGGGAAATGTGTCAGTGAGTAATGAGTACACCTGTGCACCTGCTGGGTGACCTGGGAAATGTGTCAGTGAGTAATGATTACACCTGTGCACCTGCTGGGTGACCTGGGATATGTGTCAGTGAGTAATGACTACACCTGTTAACCTGCTGGGTGACCTGGGAAATGTGTCAGTGAGTAATGAATACACCTGTGCACCTGCTGGGTGACCTGGGAAATGTGTCAGTGAGTAATGAATACACCTGTGCGCCTGCTGGGTGACCTGGGGAATGTCAGTGAGTAATGAATACACCTGTGCGCCTGCTGGGTGACCTGGGGAATGTCAGTGAGTAATGAGTACACCTGTGCAGCTGCTGGGTGACCTGGGAAATGTGTCAGTGAGTAATGAATACACCTGTGCTCCTGCTGGGTGACCTGGGGAATGTCAGTGAGTAATGAATACACCTGTGCTCCTGCTGGGTGACCTAGGAAATGTGTCAGTGAGTAATGAATACACCTGTGCACCTGCTGGGTGACCAGGGAAATGTGTCAGTGAGTAATGATTACACCTGTGCTCCTGCTGGGTGACCTAGGAAATGTGTCAGTGAGTAATGAATACACCTGTGCTCCTGCTGGGTGACCTGGGGAATGTCAGTGAGTAATGAATACACCTGTGCTCCTGCTGGGTGACCTAGGAAATGTGTCAGTGAGTAATGAATACACCTGTGCACCTGCTGGGTGACCTGGGAAATGTGTCAGTGAGTAATGAATACACCTGTGCTCCTGCTGGGTGACCTGGGAAATGTGTCAGTGAGTAATGAATACACCTGTGCTCCTGCTGGGTGACCTAGGAAATGTGTCAGTGAGTAATGAATACACCTGTGCTCCTGCTGGGTGACCTGGGGAATGTCAGTGAGTAATGAATACACCTGTGCACCTGCTGGGTGACCTGGGAAATGTGTCAGTGAGTAATGAATACACCTGTGCTCCTGCTGGGTGACCTGGGAAATGTGTAAGTGAGTAATGATTACACCTGTGCACCTGCTGGGTGACCTGGGAAATGTGTAAGTGAGTAATGATTACACCTGTGCACCTGCTGGTTGACCTGGGGAATGTGTCAGTGAGTAATGAGTACACCTGTGCTCCTGCTGGGTGACCTGGGAAATGTGTCAGTGAGTAATGAATACACCTGTGCTCCTGCTGGGTGACCTAGGAAATGTGTCAGTGAGTAATGAATACACCTGTGCTCCTGCTGGGTGACCTGGGGAATGTCAGTGAGTAATGAATACACCTGTGCTCCTGCTGGGTGACCTAGGAAATGTGTCAGTGAGTAATGAATACACCTGTGCTCCTGCTGGGTGACCTGGGGAATATGTCAGTAAGTAATGAGTACACCTGTGCACCTGCTGGGTGACCTGGGAAATGTGTCAGTGAGTAATGATTACACCTGTGCTCCTGCTGGGTGACCTGGGAAATGTGTCAGTGAGTAATGAATACACCTGTGCTCCTGCTGGGTGACCTGGGAAATGTGTCAGTGAGTAATGATTACACCTGTGCTCCTGCTGGGTGACCTAGGAAATGTGTCAGTGAGTAATGAGTACACCTGTGCTCCTGCTGGGTGACCTGGGAAATGTGTCAGTGAGTAATGAATACACCTGTGCTCCTGCTGGGTGACCTAGGAAATGTGTCAGTGAGTAATGAATACACCTGTGCTCCTGCTGGGTGACCTGGGGAATGTCAGTGAGTAATGAATACACCTGTGCACCTGCTGGGTGACCTAGGAAATGTGTCAGTGAGTAATGAATACACCTGTGCACCTGCTGGGTGACCAGGGAAATGTGTCAGTGAGTAATGATTACACCTGTGCTCCTGCTGGGTGACCTAGGAAATGTGTCAGTGAGTAATGAATACACCTGTGCTCCTGCTGGGTGACCTGGGGAATGTCAGTGAGTAATGAATACACCTGTGCTCCTGCTGGGTGACCTAGGAAATGTGTCAGTGAGTAATGAATACACCTGTGCACCTGCTGGGTGACCTGGGAAATGTGTCAGTGAGTAATGAATACACCTGTGCTCCTGCTGGGTGACCTGGGAAATGTGTCAGTGAGTAATGAATACACCTGTGCTCCTGCTGGGTGACCTAGGAAATGTGTCAGTGAGTAATGAATACACCTGTGCTCCTGCTGGGTGACCTGGGGAATGTCAGTGAGTAATGAATACACCTGTGCACCTGCTGGGTGACCTGGGAAATGTGTCAGTGAGTAATGAATACACCTGTGCTCCTGCTGGGTGACCTGGGAAATGTGTAAGTGAGTAATGATTACACCTGTGCACCTGCTGGGTGACCTGGGAAATGTGTAAGTGAGTAATGATTACACCTGTGCACCTGCTGGTTGACCTGGGGAATGTGTCAGTGAGTAATGAGTACACCTGTGCTCCTGCTGGGTGACCTGGGAAATGTGTCAGTGAGTAATGAATACACCTGTGCTCCTGCTGGGTGACCTAGGAAATGTGTCAGTGAGTAATGAATACACCTGTGCTCCTGCTGGGTGACCTGGGGAATGTCAGTGAGTAATGAATACACCTGTGCTCCTGCTGGGTGACCTAGGAAATGTGTCAGTGAGTAATGAATACACCTGTGCTCCTGCTGGGTGACCTGGGGAATATGTCAGTAAGTAATGAGTACACCTGTGCACCTGCTGGGTGACCTGGGAAATGTGTCAGTGAGTAATGATTACACCTGTGCTCCTGCTGGGTGACCTGGGAAATGTGTCAGTGAGTAATGAATACACCTGTGCTCCTGCTGGGTGACCTGGGAAATGTGTCAGTGAGTAATGATTACACCTGTGCTCCTGCTGGGTGACCTAGGAAATGTGTCAGTGAGTAATGAGTACACCTGTGCTCCTGCTGGGTGACCTGGGAAATGTGTCAGTGAGTAATGAATACACCTGTGCTCCTGCTGGGTGACCTAGGAAATGTGTCAGTGAGTAATGAATACACCTGTGCTCCTGCTGGGTGACCTGGGGAATGTCAGTGAGTAATGAATACACCTGTGCACCTGCTGGGTGACCTGGGAGATGTGTCAGTGAGTAATGAATACACCTGTGCTCCTGCTGGGTGACCTGGGAAATGTGTAAGTGAGTAATGATTACACCTGTGCACCTGCTGGGTGACCTGGGAAATGTGTAAGTGAGTAATGATTACACCTGTGCACCTGCTGGGTGACCTGGGGAATGTGTCAGTGAGTAATGAGTACACCTGTGCTCCTGCTGGGTGACCTAGGAAATGTGTCAGTGAGTAATGAGTACACCTGTGCTCCTGCTGGGTGACCTGGGAAATGTGTCAGTGAGTAATGAATACACCTGTGCTCCTGCTGGGTGACCTAGGAAATGTGTCAGTGAGTAATGAATACACCTGTGCTCCTGCTGGGTGACCTGGGGAATGTCAGTGAGTAATGAATACACCTGTGCTCCTGCTGGGTGACCTAGGAAATGTGTCAGTGAGTAATGAATACACCTGTGCTCCTGCTGAGTGACCTGGGGAATGTGTCAGTGAGTAATGAGTACACCTGTGCACCTGCTGGGTGACCTGGGAAATGTGTCAGTGAGTAATGAGTACACCTGTGCTCCTGCTGGGTGACCTGGGAAATGTGTAAGTGAGTAATGATTACACCTGTGCACCTGCTGGGTGACCTGGGGAATGTGTCAGTGAGTAATGAGTACACCTGTGCTCCTGCTGGGTGACCTGGGAAATGTGTCAGTGAGTAATGAGTACACCTGTGCTCCTGCTGGGTGACCTGGGAAATGTGTCAGTGAGTAATGAGTACACCTGTGCTCCTGCTGGGTGACCTAGGAAATGTGTCAGTGAGTAATGATTACACCTGTGCACCTGCTGTGTGACCTGGGAAATGTGTCAGTGAGTAATGATTACACCTGTGCACCTGCTGTGTGACCTGGGAAATGTGTCAGTGAGTAATGATTACACCTGTGCACCTGCTGGGTGACCTGGGATATGTGTCAGTGAGTAATGACTACACCTGTGCACCTGCTGGGTGACCAGGGAAATGTGTCAGTAAGTAATGAATACACCTGTGCACCTGCTGGGTGACCTGGGAAATGTGTCAGTGAGTAATGAATACACCTGTGCGCCTGCTGGGTGACCTGGGGAATGTCAGTGAGTAATGAATACACCTGTGCGCCTGCTGGGTGACCTGGGAAATGTGTCAGTGAGTAATGAGTACACCTGTGCACCTGCTGGGTGACCTGGGAAATGTGTCAGTGAGTAATGATTACACCTGTGCACCTGCTGGGTGACCTGGGAAATGTGTCAGTGAGTAATGATTACACCTGTGCTCCTGCTGGGTGACCTAGGAAATGTGTCAGTGAGTAATGAATACACCTGTGTTCCTGCTGGGTGACCTGGGGAATGTCAGTGAGTAATGAATACACCTGTGCTCCTGCTGGGTGACCTAGGAAATGTGTCAGTGAGTAATGAATACACCTGTGCACCTGCTGGGTGACCTGGGGAATGTCAGTGAGTAATGAATACACCTGTGCTCCTGCTGGGTGACCTAGGAAATGTGTCAGTGAGTAATGATTACACCTGTGCACCTGCTGGGTGACCTGGGAAATGTGTCAGTGAGTAATGATTACACCTGTGATCCTGCTGGGTGACCTAGGAAATGTGTCAGTGAGTAATGAATACACCTGTGCTCCTGCTGGGTGACCTGGGGAATGTCAGTGAGTAATGAATACACCTGTGCTCCTGCTGGGTGACCTAGGAAATGTGTCAGTGAGTAATGAATACACCTGTGCACCTGCTGGGTGACCTGGGAAATGTGTCAGTGAGTAATGAATACACCTATGCTCCTGCTGGGTGACCTGGGAAATGTGTCAGTGAGTAATGAATACACCTGTGCTCCTGCTGGGTGACCTAGGAAATGTGTCAGTGAGTAATGATTACACCTGTGCACCTGCTGTGTGACCTGGGAAATGTGTCAGTGAGTAATGATTACACCTGTGCACCTGCTGTGTGACCTGGGAAATGTGTCAGTAAGTAATGATTACACCTGTGCACCTGCTGGGTGACCTGGGATATGTGTCAGTGAGTAATGACTACACCTGTGCACCTGCTGGGTGACCAGGGAAATGTGTCAGTAAGTAATGAATACACCTGTGCACCTGCTGGGTGACCTGGGAAATGTGTCAGTGAGTAATGAATACACCTGTGCGCCTGCTGGGTGACCTGGGGAATGTCAGTGAGTAATGAATACACCTGTGCGCCTGCTGGGTGACCTGGGAAATGTGTCAGTGAGTAATGAGTACACCTGTGCACCTGCTGGGTGACCTGGGAAATGTGTCAGTGAGTAATGATTACACCTGTGCACCTGCTGGGTGACCTGGGATATGTGTCAGTGAGTAATGACTACACCTGTTAACCTGCTGGGTGACCTGGGAAATGTGTCAGTGAGTAATGAATACACCTGTGCACCTGCTGGGTGACCTGGGAAATGTGTCAGTGAGTAATGAATACACCTGTGCGCCTGCTGGGTGACCTGGGGAATGTCAGTGAGTAATGAATACACCTGTGCGCCTGCTGGGTGACCTGGGGAATGTCAGTGAGTAATGAGTACACCTGTGCAGCTGCTGGGTGACCTGGGAAATGTGTCAGTGAGTAATGAATACACCTGTGCTCCTGCTGGGTGACCTGGGGAATGTCAGTGAGTAATGAATACACCTGTGCTCCTGCTGGGTGACCTAGGAAATGTGTCAGTGAGTAATGAATACACCTGTGCACCTGCTGGGTGACCAGGGAAATGTGTCAGTGAGTAATGATTACACCTGTGCTCCTGCTGGGTGACCTAGGAAATGTGTCAGTGAGTAATGAATACACCTGTGCTCCTGCTGGGTGACCTGGGGAATGTCAGTGAGTAATGAATACACCTGTGCTCCTGCTGGGTGACCTAGGAAATGTGTCAGTGAGTAATGAATACACCTGTGCACCTGCTGGGTGACCTGGGAAATGTGTCAGTGAGTAATGAATACACCTGTGCTCCTGCTGGGTGACCTGGGAAATGTGTCAGTGAGTAATGAATACACCTGTGCTCCTGCTGGGTGACCTAGGAAATGTGTCAGTGAGTAATGAATACACCTGTGCTCCTGCTGGGTGACCTGGGGAATGTCAGTGAGTAATGAATACACCTGTGCACCTGCTGGGTGACCTGGGAAATGTGTCAGTGAGTAATGAATACACCTGTGCTCCTGCTGGGTGACCTGGGAAATGTGTAAGTGAGTAATGATTACACCTGTGCACCTGCTGGGTGACCTGGGAAATGTGTAAGTGAGTAATGATTACACCTGTGCACCTGCTGGTTGACCTGGGGAATGTGTCAGTGAGTAATGAGTACACCTGTGCTCCTGCTGGGTGACCTGGGAAATGTGTCAGTGAGTAATGAATACACCTGTGCTCCTGCTGGGTGACCTAGGAAATGTGTCAGTGAGTAATGAATACACCTGTGCTCCTGCTGGGTGACCTGGGGAATGTCAGTGAGTAATGAATACACCTGTGCTCCTGCTGGGTGACCTAGGAAATGTGTCAGTGAGTAATGAATACACCTGTGCTCCTGCTGGGTGACCTGGGGAATATGTCAGTAAGTAATGAGTACACCTGTGCACCTGCTGGGTGACCTGGGAAATGTGTCAGTGAGTAATGATTACACCTGTGCTCCTGCTGGGTGACCTGGGAAATGTGTCAGTGAGTAATGAATACACCTGTGCTCCTGCTGGGTGACCTGGGAAATGTGTCAGTGAGTTATGATTACACCTGTGCTCCTGCTGGGTGACCTAGGAAATGTGTCAGTGAGTAATGAGTACACCTGTGCTCCTGCTGGGTGACCTGGGAAATGTGTCAGTGAGTAATGAATACACCTGTGCTCCTGCTGGGTGACCTAGGAAATGTGTCAGTGAGTAATGAATACACCTGTGCTCCTGCTGGGTGACCTGGGGAATGTCAGTGAGTAATGAATACACCTGTGCACCTGCTGGGTGACCTAGGAAATGTGTCAGTGAGTAATGAATACACCTGTGCACCTGCTGGGTGACCAGGGAAATGTGTCAGTGAGTAATGATTACACCTGTGCTCCTGCTGGGTGACCTAGGAAATGTGTCAGTGAGTAATGAATACACCTGTGCTCCTGCTGGGTGACCTGGGGAATGTCAGTGAGTAATGAATACACCTGTGCTCCTGCTGGGTGACCTAGGAAATGTGTCAGTGAGTAATAAATACACCTGTGCACCTGCTGGGTGACCTGGGAAATGTGTCAGTGAGTAATGAATACACCTGTGCTCCTGCTGGGTGACCTGGGAAATGTGTCAGTGAGTAATGAATACACCTGTGCTCCTGCTGGGTGACCTAGGAAATGTGTCAGTGAGTAATGAATACACCTGTGCTCCTGCTGGGTGACCTGGGGAATGTCAGTGAGTAATGAATACACCTGTGCACCTGCTGGGTGACCTGGGAAATGTGTCAGTGAGTAATGAATACACCTGTGCTCCTGCTGGGTGACCTGGGAAATGTGTAAGTGAGTAATGATTACACCTGTGCACCTGCTGGGTGACCTGGGAAATGTGTAAGTGAGTAATGATTACACCTGTGCACCTGCTGGTTGACCTGGGGAATGTGTCAGTGAGTAATGAGTACACCTGTGCTCCTGCTGGGTGACCTGGGAAATGTGTCAGTGAGTAATGAATACACCTGTGCTCCTGCTGGGTGACCTAGGAAATGTGTCAGTGAGTAATGAATACACCTGTGCTCCTGCTGGGTGACCTGGGGAATGTCAGTGAGTAATGAATACACCTGTGCTCCTGCTGGGTGACCTAGGAAATGTGTCAGTGAGTAATGAATACACCTGTGCTCCTGCTGGGTGACCTGGGGAATATGTCAGTAAGTAATGAGTACACCTGTGCACCTGCTGGGTGACCTGGGAAATGTGTCAGTGAGTAATGATTACACCTGTGCTCCTGCTGGGTGACCTGGGAAATGTGTCAGTGAGTAATGAATACACCTGTGCTCCTGCTGGGTGACCTGGGAAATGTGTCAGTGAGTAATGATTACACCTGTGCTCCTGCTGGGTGACCTAGGAAATGTGTCAGTGAGTAATGAGTACACCTGTGCTCCTGCTGGGTGACCTGGGAAATGTGTCAGTGAGTAATGAATACACCTGTGCTCCTGCTGGGTGACCTAGGAAATGTGTCAGTGAGTAATGAATACACCTGTGCTCCTGCTGGGTGACCTGGGGAATGTCAGTGAGTAATGAATACACCTGTGCACCTGCTGGGTGACCTGGGAAATGTGTCAGTGAGTAATGAATACACCTGTGCTCCTGCTGGGTGACCTGGGAAATGTGTAAGTGAGTAATGATTACACCTGTGCACCTGCTGGGTGACCTGGGAAATGTGTAAGTGAGTAATGATTACACCTGTGCACCTGCTGGGTGACCTGGGGAATGTGTCAGTGAGTAATGAGTACACCTGTGCTCCTGCTGGGTGACCTAGGAAATGTGTCAGTGAGTAATGAGTACACCTGTGCTCCTGCTGGGTGACCTGGGAAATGTGTCAGTGAGTAATGAATACACCTGTGCTCCTGCTGGGTGACCTAGGAAATGTGTCAGTGAGTAATGAATACACCTGTGCTCCTGCTGGGTGACCTGGGGAATGTCAGTGAGTAATGAATACACCTGTGCTCCTGCTGGGTGACCTAGGAAATGTGTCAGTGAGTAATGAATACACCTGTGCTCCTGCTGGGTGACCAGGGGAATGTGTCAGTGAGTAATGAGTACACCTGTGCACCTGCTGGGTGACCTGGGAAATGTGTCAGTGAGTAATGAGTACACCTGTGCTCCTGCTGGGTGACCTGGGAAATGTGTAAGTGAGTAATGATTACACCTGTGCACCTGCTGGGTGACCTGGGGAATGTGTCAGTGAGTAATGAGTACACCTGTGCTCCTGCTGGGTGACCTGGGAAATGTGTCAGTGAGTAATGAGTACACCTGTGCTCCTGCTGGGTGACCTGGGAAATGTGTCAGTGAGTAATGAGTACACCTGTGCTCCTGCTGGGTGACCTAGGAAATGTGTCAGTGAGTAATGATTACACCTGTGCACCTGCTGTGTGACCTGGGAAATGTGTCAGTGAGTAATGATTACACCTGTGCACCTGCTGTGTGACCTGGGAAATGTGTCAGTGAGTAATGATTACACCTGTGCACCTGCTGGGTGACCTGGGATATGTGTCAGTGAGTAATGACTACACCTGTGCACCTGCTGGGTGACCAGGGAAATGTGTCAGTAAGTAATGAATACACCTGTGCACCTGCTGGGTGACCTGGGAAATGTGTCAGTGAGTAATGAATACACCTGTGCGCCTGCTGGGTGACCTGGGGAATGTCAGTGAGTAATGAATACACCTGTGCGCCTGCTGGGTGACCTGGGAAATGTGTCAGTGAGTAATGAGTACACCTGTGCACCTGCTGGGTGACCTGGGAAATGTGTCAGTGAGTAATGATTACACCTGTGCACCAGCTGGGTGACCTGGGATATGTGTCAGTGAGTAATGACTACACCTGTTAACCTGCTGGGTGACCTGGGAAATGTGTCAGTGAGTAATGAATACACCTGTGCACCTGCTGGGTGACCTGGGAAATGTGTCAGTGAGTAATGAATACACCTGTGCGCCTGCTGGGTGACCTGGGGAATGTCAGTGAGTAATGAATACACCTGTGCGCCTGCTGGGTGACCTGGGGAATGTCAGTGAGTAATGAGTACACCTGTGCAGCTGCTGGGTGACCTGGGAAATGTGTCAGTGAGTAATGAATACACCTGTGCTCCTGCTGGGTGACCTGGGGAATGTCAGTGAGTAATGAATACACCTGTGCTCCTGCTGGGTGACCTAGGAAATGTGTCAGTGAGTAATGAATACACCTGTGCTCCTGCTGGGTGACCTAGGAAATGTGTCAGTGAGTAATGAATACTCCTGTGCTCCTGCTGGGTGACCTGGGGAATGTCAGTGAGTAATGAGTACACCTGTGCAGCTGCTGGGTGACCTGGGAAATGTGTCAGTGAGTAATGAATACACCTGTGCGCCTGCTGGGTGACCTGGGAAATGTGTCAGTGAGTAATGATTACACCTGTGCACCTGCTGGGTGACCTGGGAAATGTGTCAGTGAGTAATGATTACACCTGTGCACCTGCTGGGTGACCTGGGAAATGTGTCAGTGAGTAATGAGTACACCTGTGCACCTGCTGGGTGACCTGGGAAATGTGTCAGTGAGTAATGATTACACCTGTGCACCTGCTGGGTGACCTGGGAAATGTGTCAGTGAGTAATGATTACACCTGTGCTCCTGCTGGGTGACCTAGGAAATGTGTCAGTGAGTAATGAATACACCTGTGCTCCTGCTGGGTGACCTGGGAAATGTGTCAGTGAGTAATGAATACACCTGTGCTCCTGCTGGGTGACCTGGGAAATGTGTCAGTGAGTAATGATTACACCTGTGCTCCTGCTGGGTGACCTAGGAAATGTGTCAGTGAGTAATGAATACACCTGTGCACCTGCTGGGTGACCTGGGAAATGTGTCAGTGAGTAATGAATACACCTGTGCTCCTGCTGGGTGACCTGGGAAATGTGTCAGTGAGTAATGAATACACCTGTGCTCCTGCTGGGTGACCTAGGAAATGTGTCAGTGAGTAATGAATACACCTGTGCTCCTGCTGGGTGACCTGGGGAATGTCAGTGAGTAATGAATACACCTGTGCACCTGCTGGGTGACCTGGGAAATGTGTCAGTGAGTAATGAATACACCTGTGCTCCTGCTGGGTGACCTGGGAAATGTGTAAGTGAGTAATGATTACACCTGTGCACCTGCTGGGTGACCTGGGAAATGTGTAAGTGAGTAATGATTACACCTGTGCACCTGCTGGTTGACCTGGGGAATGTGTCAGTGAGTAATGAGTACACCTGTGCTCCTGCTGGGTGACCTGGGAAATGTGTCAGTGAGTAATGAATACACCTGTGCTCCTGCTGGGTGACCTAGGAAATGTGTCAGTGAGTAATGAATACACCTGTGCTCCTGCTGGGTGACCTGGGGAATGTCAGTGAGTAATGAATACACCTGTGCTCCTGCTGGGTGACCTAGGAAATGTGTCAGTGAGTAATGAATACACCTGTGCTCCTGCTGGGTGACCTGGGGAATATGTCAGTAAGTAATGAGTACACCTGTGCACCTGCTGGGTGACCTGGGAAATGTGTCAGTGAGTAATGATTACACCTGTGCTCCTGCTGGGTGACCTGGGAAATGTGTCAGTGAGTAATGAATACACCTGTGCTCCTGCTGGGTGACCTGGGAAATGTGTCAGTGAGTAATGATTACACCTGTGCTCCTGCTGGGTGACCTAGGAAATGTGTCAGTGAGTAATGAGTACACCTGTGCTCCTGCTGGGTGACCTGGGAAATGTGTCAGTGAGTAATGAATACACCTGTACTCCCGCTGGGTGACCTAGGAAATGTGTCAGTGAGTAATGAATACACCTGTGCTCCTGCTGGGTGACCTGGGGAATGTCAGTGAGTAATGAATACACCTGTGCACCTGCTGGGTGACCTGGGAAATGTGTCAGTGAGTAATGAATACACCTGTGCGCCTGCTGGGTGACCTGGGAAATGTGTAAGTGAGTAATGATTACACCTGTGCACCTGCTGGGTGACCTGGGAAATGTGTAAGTGAGTAATGATTACACCTGTGCACCTGCTGGGTGACCTGGGGAATGTGTCAGTGAGTAATGAGTACACCTGTGCTCCTGCTGGGTGACCTAGGAAATGTGTCAGTGAGTAATGAGTACACCTGTGCTCCTGCTGGGTGACCTGGGAAATGTGTCAGTGAGTAATGAATACACCTGTGCTCCTGCTGGGTGACCTAGGAAATGTGTCAGTGAGTAATGAATACACCTGTGCTCCTGCTGGGTGACCTGGGGAATGTCAGTGAGTAATGAATACACCTGTGCTCCTGCTGGGTGACCTAGGAAATGTGTCAGTGAGTAATGAATACACCTGTGCTCCTGCTGGGTGACCTGGGGAATGTGTCAGTGAGTAATGAGTACACCTGTGCACCTGCTGGGTGACCTGGGAAATGTGTCAGTGAGTAATGAGTACACCTGTGCTCCTGCTGGGTGACCTGGGAAATGTGTAAGTGAGTAATGATTACACCTGTGCACCTGCTGGGTGACCTGGGGAATGTGTCAGTGAGTAATGAGTACACCTGTGCACCTGCTGGGTGACCTGGGAAATGTGTCAGTGAGTAATGAGTACACCTGTGCACCTGCTGGGTGACCTGGGAAATGTGTCAGTGAGTAATGAGTACACCTGTGCTCCTGCTGGGTGACCTGGGAAATGTGTCAGTGAGTAATGATTACACCTGTGCACCTGCTGGGTGACCTGGGGAATGTGTCAGTGAGTAATGAGTACACCTGTGTACCTGCTGGGTGACCTGGGAAATGTATCAGTGAGTAATGATTACACCTGTGCTCCTGCTGGGTGACCTGGGAAATGTGTCAGTGAGTAATGATTACACCTGTGCTCCTGCTGGGTGACCTGGGAAATGTGTCAGTGAGTAATGATTACACCTGTGCTCCTGCTGGGTGACCAGGGAAATGTGTCAGTGAGTAATGACTACACCTGTGCACCTGCTGGGTGACCAGGGAAATGTGTCAGTGAGTATTGACTACACCTGTGCACCTGCTGGGTGACCTGGGGAATGTGTCAGTGAGTAATGATTACACCTGTGCTCCTGCTGGGTGACCTGGGAAATGTGTCAGTGAGTAATGATTACACCTGTGCACCTGCTGGGTGACCTGGGGAATGTGTCAGTGAGTAATGAGTACACCTGTGCTCCTGCTGGGTGACCTGGGAAATGTGTCAGTGAGTAATGATTACACCTGTGCTCCTGCTGGGTGACCTGGGAAATGTGTCAGTGAGTAATGACTACACCTGTGCTCCTGCTGGGTGACCTGGGAAATGTGTCAGTGAGTAATGATTACACCTGTGCACCTGCTGGGTGAAATGGGAAATGTGTCATTGAGTAATGAGTACACCTGTGCTCCTGCTGGGTGACCTGGGAAATGTGTCAGTGAGTGATGAGTACACCTGTGCACCTGCTGGGTGACCTGGGAAATGTGTCAGTGAGTAATGAGTACAGCTGTGCACCTGCTGGGTGACCTGGGAAATGTGTCAGTGAGTAATGAATACACCTGTGCTCCTGCTGGGTGACCTGGGAAATGTGTCAGTGAGTAATGAATACACCTGTGCACCTGCTGGGTGACCTGGGAAATGTGTCAGTGAGTAATGAGTACACCTGTGCACCTGCTGGGTGACCTGGGAAATGTGTCAGTGAGTAATGAGTACACCTGTGCACCTGCTGGGTGACCTGGGAAATGTGTCAGTGAGTAATGATTACACCTGTGCACCTGCTGGGTGACCTGGGAAATGTGTCAGTGAGTAATGAGTACACCTGTGCACCTGCTGGGTGACCTGGGAAATGTGTCAGTGAGTAATGAGTACACCTGTGCTCCTGCTGGGTGACCTGGGAAATGTGTCAGTGAGTAATGAGTACACCTGTGCTCCTGCTGGGTGACCTGGGAAATGTGTCAGTGAGTAATGATTACACCTGTGCACCTGCTGGGTGACCTGGGAAATGTGTCAGTGTGTAATGAGTACACCTGTGCACCTGCTGGGTGACCTGGGAAATGTGTCAGTGAGTAATGATTACACCTGTGCACCTGCTGGGTGACCTGGGAAATGTGTCAGAGTAATGAGTACACCTGTGCACCTGCTGGGTGACCTGGGAAATGTGTCAGTGAGTAATGAGTACACCTGTGCACCTGCTGGGTGACCTGGGAAATGTGTCAGAGTAATGAGTACACCTGTGCGCCTGCTGGGTGACCTGGGAAATGTGTCAGTGAGTAATGAAAATACACCTGTGCACCTGCTGGGTGACCTGGGAAATGTGTCAGTGAATAATGAGAACACCTGTGCTCCTGCTGGGAGACCTGGGAAATGTGTCAGTGAGTAATGATTACACCTGTGCTCCTGCTGGGTGACCTAGGAAATGTGTCAGTGAGTAATGAATACACCTGTGTTCCTGCTGGGTGACCTGGGGAATGTCAGTGAGTAATGAATACACCTGTGCTCCTGCTGGGTGACCTAGGAAATGTGTCAGTGAGTAATGAATACACCTGTGCACCTGCTGGGTGACCTGGGGAATGTCAGTGAGTAATGAATACACCTGTGCTCCTGCTGGGTGACCTAGGAAATGTGTCAGTGAGTAATGATTACACCTGTGCACCTGCTGGGTGACCTGGGAAATGTGTCAGTGAGTAATGATTACACCTGTGATCCTGCTGGGTGACCTAGGAAATGTGTCAGTGAGTAATGAATACACCTGTGCTCCTGCTGGGTGACCTGGGGAATGTCAGTGAGTAATGAATACACCTGTGCTCCTGCTGGGTGACCTAGGAAATGTGTCAGTGAGTAATGAATACACCTGTGCACCTGCTGGGTGACCTGGGAAATGTGTCAGTGAGTAATGAATACACCTATGCTCCTGCTGGGTGACCTGGGAAATGTGTCAGTGAGTAATGAATACACCTGTGCTCCTGCTGGGTGACCTAGGAAATGTGTCAGTGAGTAATGATTACACCTGTGCACCTGCTGTGTGACCTGGGAAATGTGTCAGTGAGTAATGATTACACCTGTGCACCTGCTGTGTGACCTGGGAAATGTGTCAGTAAGTAATGATTACACCTGTGCACCTGCTGGGTGACCTGGGATATGTGTCAGTGAGTAATGACTACACCTGTGCACCTGCTGGGTGACCAGGGAAATGTGTCAGTAAGTAATGAATACACCTGTGCACCTGCTGGGTGACCTGGGAAATGTGTCAGTGAGTAATGAATACACCTGTGCGCCTGCTGGGTGACCTGGGGAATGTCAGTGAGTAATGAATACACCTGTGCGCCTGCTGGGTGACCTGGGAAATGTGTCAGTGAGTAATGAGTACACCTGTGCACCTGCTGGGTGACCTGGGAAATGTGTCAGTGAGTAATGATTACACCTGTGCACCTGCTGGGTGACCTGGGATATGTGTCAGTGAGTAATGACTACACCTGTTAACCTGCTGGGTGACCTGGGAAATGTGTCAGTGAGTAATGAATACACCTGTGCACCTGCTGGGTGACCTGGGAAATGTGTCAGTGAGTAATGAATACACCTGTGCGCCTGCTGGGTGACCTGGGGAATGTCAGTGAGTAATGAATACACCTGTGCGCCTGCTGGGTGACCTGGGGAATGTCAGTGAGTAATGAGTACACCTGTGCAGCTGCTGGGTGACCTGGGAAATGTGTCAGTGAGTAATGAATACACCTGTGCTCCTGCTGGGTGACCTGGGGAATGTCAGTGAGTAATGAATACACCTGTGCTCCTGCTGGGTGACCTAGGAAATGTGTCAGTGAGTAATGAATACACCTGTGCACCTGCTGGGTGACCAGGGAAATGTGTCAGTGAGTAATGATTACACCTGTGCTCCTGCTGGGTGACCTAGGAAATGTGTCAGTGAGTAATGAATACACCTGTGCTCCTGCTGGGTGACCTGGGGAATGTCAGTGAGTAATGAATACACCTGTGCTCCTGCTGGGTGACCTAGGAAATGTGTCAGTGAGTAATGAATACACCTGTGCACCTGCTGGGTGACCTGGGAAATGTGTCAGTGAGTAATGAATACACCTGTGCTCCTGCTGGGTGACCTGGGAAATGTGTCAGTGAGTAATGAATACACCTGTGCTCCTGCTGGGTGACCTAGGAAATGTGTCAGTGAGTAATGAATACACCTGTGCTCCTGCTGGGTGACCTGGGGAATGTCAGTGAGTAATGAATACACCTGTGCACCTGCTGGGTGACCTGGGAAATGTGTCAGTGAGTAATGAATACACCTGTGCTCCTGCTGGGTGACCTGGGAAATGTGTAAGTGAGTAATGATTACACCTGTGCACCTGCTGGGTGACCTGGGAAATGTGTAAGTGAGTAATGATTACACCTGTGCACCTGCTGGTTGACCTGGGGAATGTGTCAGTGAGTAATGAGTACACCTGTGCTCCTGCTGGGTGACCTGGGAAATGTGTCAGTGAGTAATGAATACACCTGTGCTCCTGCTGGGTGACCTAGGAAATGTGTCAGTGAGTAATGAATACACCTGTGCTCCTGCTGGGTGACCTGGGGAATGTCAGTGAGTAATGAATACACCTGTGCTCCTGCTGGGTGACCTAGGAAATGTGTCAGTGAGTAATGAATACACCTGTGCTCCTGCTGGGTGACCTGGGGAATATGTCAGTAAGTAATGAGTACACCTGTGCACCTGCTGGGTGACCTGGGAAATGTGTCAGTGAGTAATGATTACACCTGTGCTCCTGCTGGGTGACCTGGGAAATGTGTCAGTGAGTAATGAATACACCTGTGCTCCTGCTGGGTGACCTGGGAAATGTGTCAGTGAGTAATGATTACACCTGTGCTCCTGCTGGGTGACCTAGGAAATGTGTCAGTGAGTAATGAGTACACCTGTGCTCCTGCTGGGTGACCTGGGAAATGTGTCAGTGAGTAATGAATACACCTGTGCTCCTGCTGGGTGACCTAGGAAATGTGTCAGTGAGTAATGAATACACCTGTGCTCCTGCTGGGTGACCTGGGGAATGTCAGTGAGTAATGAATACACCTGTGCACCTGCTGGGTGACCTAGGAAATGTGTCAGTGAGTAATGAATACACCTGTGCACCTGCTGGGTGACCAGGGAAATGTGTCAGTGAGTAATGATTACACCTGTGCTCCTGCTGGGTGACCTAGGAAATGTGTCAGTGAGTAATGAATACACCTGTGCTCCTGCTGGGTGACCTGGGGAATGTCAGTGAGTAATGAATACACCTGTGCTCCTGCTGGGTGACCTAGGAAATGTGTCAGTGAGTAATGAATACACCTGTGCACCTGCTGGGTGACCTGGGAAATGTGTCAGTGAGTAATGAATACACCTGTGCTCCTGCTGGGTGACCTGGGAAATGTGTCAGTGAGTAATGAATACACCTGTGCTCCTGCTGGGTGACCTAGGAAATGTGTCAGTGAGTAATGAATACACCTGTGCTCCTGCTGGGTGACCTGGGGAATGTCAGTGAGTAATGAATACACCTGTGCACCTGCTGGGTGACCTGGGAAATGTGTCAGTGAGTAATGAATACACCTGTGCTCCTGCTGGGTGACCTGGGAAATGTGTAAGTGAGTAATGATTACACCTGTGCACCTGCTGGGTGACCTGGGAAATGTGTAAGTGAGTAATGATTACACCTGTGCACCTGCTGGTTGACCTGGGGAATGTGTCAGTGAGTAATGAGTACACCTGTGCTCCTGCTGGGTGACCTGGGAAATGTGTCAGTGAGTAATGAATACACCTGTGCTCCTGCTGGGTGACCTAGGAAATGTGTCAGTGAGTAATGAATACACCTGTGCTCCTGCTGGGTGACCTGGGGAATGTCAGTGAGTAATGAATACACCTGTGCTCCTGCTGGGTGACCTAGGAAATGTGTCAGTGAGTAATGAATACACCTGTGCTCCTGCTGGGTGACCTGGGGAATATGTCAGTAAGTAATGAGTACACCTGTGCACCTGCTGGGTGACCTGGGAAATGTGTCAGTGAGTAATGATTACACCTGTGCTCCTGCTGGGTGACCTGGGAAATGTGTCAGTGAGTAATGAATACACCTGTGCTCCTGCTGGGTGACCTGGGAAATGTGTCAGTGAGTAATGATTACACCTGTGCTCCTGCTGGGTGACCTAGGAAATGTGTCAGTGAGTAATGAGTACACCTGTGCTCCTGCTGGGTGACCTGGGAAATGTGTCAGTGAGTAATGAATACACCTGTGCTCCTGCTGGGTGACCTAGGAAATGTGTCAGTGAGTAATGAATACACCTGTGCTCCTGCTGGGTGACCTGGGGAATGTCAGTGAGTAATGAATACACCTGTGCACCTGCTGGGTGACCTGGGAAATGTGTCAGTGAGTAATGAATACACCTGTGCTCCTGCTGGGTGACCTGGGAAATGTGTAAGTGAGTAATGATTACACCTGTGCACCTGCTGGGTGACCTGGGAAATGTGTAAGTGAGTAATGATTACACCTGTGCACCTGCTGGGTGACCTGGGGAATGTGTCAGTGAGTAATGAGTACACCTGTGCTCCTGCTGGGTGACCTAGGAAATGTGTCAGTGAGTAATGAGTACACCTGTGCTCCTGCTGGGTGACCTGGGAAATGTGTCAGTGAGTAATGAATACACCTGTGCTCCTGCTGGGTGACCTAGGAAATGTGTCAGTGAGTAATGAATACACCTGTGCTCCTGCTGGGTGACCTGGGGAATGTCAGTGAGTAATGAATACACCTGTGCTCCTGCTGGGTGACCTAGGAAATGTGTCAGTGAGTAATGAATACACCTGTGCTCCTGCTGGGTGACCAGGGGAATGTGTCAGTGAGTAATGAGTACACCTGTGCACCTGCTGGGTGACCTGGGAAATGTGTCAGTGAGTAATGAGTACACCTGTGCTCCTGCTGGGTGACCTGGGAAATGTGTAAGTGAGTAATGATTACACCTGTGCACCTGCTGGGTGACCTGGGGAATGTGTCAGTGAGTAATGAGTACACCTGTGCTCCTGCTGGGTGACCTGGGAAATGTGTCAGTGAGTAATGAGTACACCTGTGCTCCTGCTGGGTGACCTGGGAAATGTGTCAGTGAGTAATGAGTACACCTGTGCTCCTGCTGGGTGACCTAGGAAATGTGTCAGTGAGTAATGATTACACCTGTGCACCTGCTGTGTGACCTGGGAAATGTGTCAGTGAGTAATGATTACACCTGTGCACCTGCTGTGTGACCTGGGAAATGTGTCAGTGAGTAATGATTACACCTGTGCACCTGCTGGGTGACCTGGGATATGTGTCAGTGAGTAATGACTACACCTGTGCACCTGCTGGGTGACCAGGGAAATGTGTCAGTAAGTAATGAATACACCTGTGCACCTGCTGGGTGACCTGGGAAATGTGTCAGTGAGTAATGAATACACCTGTGCGCCTGCTGGGTGACCTGGGGAATGTCAGTGAGTAATGAATACACCTGTGCGCCTGCTGGGTGACCTGGGAAATGTGTCAGTGAGTAATGAGTACACCTGTGCACCTGCTGGGTGACCTGGGAAATGTGTCAGTGAGTAATGATTACACCTGTGCACCAGCTGGGTGACCTGGGATATGTGTCAGTGAGTAATGACTACACCTGTTAACCTGCTGGGTGACCTGGGAAATGTGTCAGTGAGTAATGAATACACCTGTGCACCTGCTGGGTGACCTGGGAAATGTGTCAGTGAGTAATGAATACACCTGTGCGCCTGCTGGGTGACCTGGGGAATGTCAGTGAGTAATGAATACACCTGTGCGCCTGCTGGGTGACCTGGGGAATGTCAGTGAGTAATGAGTACACCTGTGCAGCTGCTGGGTGACCTGGGAAATGTGTCAGTGAGTAATGAATACACCTGTGCTCCTGCTGGGTGACCTGGGGAATGTCAGTGAGTAATGAATACACCTGTGCTCCTGCTGGGTGACCTAGGAAATGTGTCAGTGAGTAATGAATACACCTGTGCTCCTGCTGGGTGACCTAGGAAATGTGTCAGTGAGTAATGAATACTCCTGTGCTCCTGCTGGGTGACCTGGGGAATGTCAGTGAGTAATGAGTACACCTGTGCAGCTGCTGGGTGACCTGGGAAATGTGTCAGTGAGTAATGAATACACCTGTGCGCCTGCTGGGTGACCTGGGAAATGTGTCAGTGAGTAATGATTACACCTGTGCACCTGCTGGGTGACCTGGGAAATGTGTCAGTGAGTAATGATTACACCTGTGCACCTGCTGGGTGACCTGGGAAATGTGTCAGTGAGTAATGAGTACACCTGTGCACCTGCTGGGTGACCTGGGAAATGTGTCAGTGAGTAATGATTACACCTGTGCACCTGCTGGGTGACCTGGGAAATGTGTCAGTGAGTAATGATTACACCTGTGCTCCTGCTGGGTGACCTAGGAAATGTGTCAGTGAGTAATGAATACACCTGTGCTCCTGCTGGGTGACCTGGGAAATGTGTCAGTGAGTAATGAATACACCTGTGCTCCTGCTGGGTGACCTGGGAAATGTGTCAGTGAGTAATGATTACACCTGTGCTCCTGCTGGGTGACCTAGGAAATGTGTCAGTGAGTAATGAATACACCTGTGCACCTGCTGGGTGACCTGGGAAATGTGTCAGTGAGTAATGAATACACCTGTGCTCCTGCTGGGTGACCTGGGAAATGTGTCAGTGAGTAATGAATACACCTGTGCTCCTGCTGGGTGACCTAGGAAATGTGTCAGTGAGTAATGAATACACCTGTGCTCCTGCTGGGTGACCTGGGGAATGTCAGTGAGTAATGAATACACCTGTGCACCTGCTGGGTGACCTGGGAAATGTGTCAGTGAGTAATGAATACACCTGTGCTCCTGCTGGGTGACCTGGGAAATGTGTAAGTGAGTAATGATTACACCTGTGCACCTGCTGGGTGACCTGGGAAATGTGTAAGTGAGTAATGATTACACCTGTGCACCTGCTGGTTGACCTGGGGAATGTGTCAGTGAGTAATGAGTACACCTGTGCTCCTGCTGGGTGACCTGGGAAATGTGTCAGTGAGTAATGAATACACCTGTGCTCCTGCTGGGTGACCTAGGAAATGTGTCAGTGAGTAATGAATACACCTGTGCTCCTGCTGGGTGACCTGGGGAATGTCAGTGAGTAATGAATACACCTGTGCTCCTGCTGGGTGACCTAGGAAATGTGTCAGTGAGTAATGAATACACCTGTGCTCCTGCTGGGTGACCTGGGGAATATGTCAGTAAGTAATGAGTACACCTGTGCACCTGCTGGGTGACCTGGGAAATGTGTCAGTGAGTAATGATTACACCTGTGCTCCTGCTGGGTGACCTGGGAAATGTGTCAGTGAGTAATGAATACACCTGTGCTCCTGCTGGGTGACCTGGGAAATGTGTCAGTGAGTAATGATTACACCTGTGCTCCTGCTGGGTGACCTAGGAAATGTGTCAGTGAGTAATGAGTACACCTGTGCTCCTGCTGGGTGACCTGGGAAATGTGTCAGTGAGTAATGAATACACCTGTACTCCCGCTGGGTGACCTAGGAAATGTGTCAGTGAGTAATGAATACACCTGTGCTCCTGCTGGGTGACCTGGGGAATGTCAGTGAGTAATGAATACACCTGTGCACCTGCTGGGTGACCTGGGAAATGTGTCAGTGAGTAATGAATACACCTGTGCGCCTGCTGGGTGACCTGGGAAATGTGTAAGTGAGTAATGATTACACCTGTGCACCTGCTGGGTGACCTGGGAAATGTGTAAGTGAGTAATGATTACACCTGTGCACCTGCTGGGTGACCTGGGGAATGTGTCAGTGAGTAATGAGTACACCTGTGCTCCTGCTGGGTGACCTAGGAAATGTGTCAGTGAGTAATGAGTACACCTGTGCTCCTGCTGGGTGACCTGGGAAATGTGTCAGTGAGTAATGAATACACCTGTGCTCCTGCTGGGTGACCTAGGAAATGTGTCAGTGAGTAATGAATACACCTGTGCTCCTGCTGGGTGACCTGGGGAATGTCAGTGAGTAATGAATACACCTGTGCTCCTGCTGGGTGACCTAGGAAATGTGTCAGTGAGTAATGAATACACCTGTGCTCCTGCTGGGTGACCTGGGGAATGTGTCAGTGAGTAATGAGTACACCTGTGCACCTGCTGGGTGACCTGGGAAATGTGTCAGTGAGTAATGAGTACACCTGTGCTCCTGCTGGGTGACCTGGGAAATGTGTAAGTGAGTAATGATTACACCTGTGCACCTGCTGGGTGACCTGGGGAATGTGTCAGTGAGTAATGAGTACACCTGTGCACCTGCTGGGTGACCTGGGAAATGTGTCAGTGAGTAATGAGTACACCTGTGCACCTGCTGGGTGACCTGGGAAATGTGTCAGTGAGTAATGAGTACACCTGTGCTCCTGCTGGGTGACCTGGGAAATGTGTCAGTGAGTAATGATTACACCTGTGCACCTGCTGGGTGACCTGGGGAATGTGTCAGTGAGTAATGAGTACACCTGTGTACCTGCTGGGTGACCTGGGAAATGTATCAGTGAGTAATGATTACACCTGTGCTCCTGCTGGGTGACCTGGGAAATGTGTCAGTGAGTAATGATTACACCTGTGCTCCTGCTGGGTGACCTGGGAAATGTGTCAGTGAGTAATGATTACACCTGTGCTCCTGCTGGGTGACCAGGGAAATGTGTCAGTGAGTAATGACTACACCTGTGCACCTGCTGGGTGACCAGGGAAATGTGTCAGTGAGTATTGACTACACCTGTGCACCTGCTGGGTGACCTGGGGAATGTGTCAGTGAGTAATGATTACACCTGTGCTCCTGCTGGGTGACCTGGGAAATGTGTCAGTGAGTAATGATTACACCTGTGCACCTGCTGGGTGACCTGGGGAATGTGTCAGTGAGTAATGAGTACACCTGTGCTCCTGCTGGGTGACCTGGGAAATGTGTCAGTGAGTAATGATTACACCTGTGCTCCTGCTGGGTGACCTGGGAAATGTGTCAGTGAGTAATGACTACACCTGTGCTCCTGCTGGGTGACCTGGGAAATGTGTCAGTGAGTAATGATTACACCTGTGCACCTGCTGGGTGAAATGGGAAATGTGTCATTGAGTAATGAGTACACCTGTGCTCCTGCTGGGTGACCTGGGAAATGTGTCAGTGAGTGATGAGTACACCTGTGCACCTGCTGGGTGACCTGGGAAATGTGTCAGTGAGTAATGAGTACAGCTGTGCACCTGCTGGGTGACCTGGGAAATGTGTCAGTGAGTAATGAATACACCTGTGCTCCTGCTGGGTGACCTGGGGAATGTCAGTGAGTAATGAATACACCTGTGCGCCTGCTGGGTGACCTGGGAAATGTGTCAGTGAGTAATGAGTACACCTGTGCACCTGCTGGGTGACCTGGGAAATGTGTCAGTGAGTAATGATTACACCTGTGCACCTGCTGGGTGACCTGGGATATGTGTCAGTGAGTAATGACTACACCTGTTAACCTGCTGGGTGACCTGGGAAATGTGTCAGTGAGTAATGAATACACCTGTGCACCTGCTGGGTGACCTGGGAAATGTGTCAGTGAGTAATGAATACACCTGTGCGCCTGCTGGGTGACCTGGGGAATGTCAGTGAGTAATGAATACACCTGTGCGCCTGCTGGGTGACCTGGGGAATGTCAGTGAGTAATGAGTACACCTGTGCAGCTGCTGGGTGACCTGGGAAATGTGTCAGTGAGTAATGAATACACCTGTGCTCCTGCTGGGTGACCTGGGGAATGTCAGTGAGTAATGAATACACCTGTGCTCCTGCTGGGTGACCTAGGAAATGTGTCAGTGAGTAATGAATACACCTGTGCACCTGCTGGGTGACCAGGGAAATGTGTCAGTGAGTAATGATTACACCTGTGCTCCTGCTGGGTGACCTAGGAAATGTGTCAGTGAGTAATGAATACACCTGTGCTCCTGCTGGGTGACCTGGGGAATGTCAGTGAGTAATGAATACACCTGTGCTCCTGCTGGGTGACCTAGGAAATGTGTCAGTGAGTAATGAATACACCTGTGCACCTGCTGGGTGACCTGGGAAATGTGTCAGTGAGTAATGAATACACCTGTGCTCCTGCTGGGTGACCTGGGAAATGTGTCAGTGAGTAATGAATACACCTGTGCTCCTGCTGGGTGACCTAGGAAATGTGTCAGTGAGTAATGAATACACCTGTGCTCCTGCTGGGTGACCTGGGGAATGTCAGTGAGTAATGAATACACCTGTGCACCTGCTGGGTGACCTGGGAAATGTGTCAGTGAGTAATGAATACACCTGTGCTCCTGCTGGGTGACCTGGGAAATGTGTAAGTGAGTAATGATTACACCTGTGCACCTGCTGGGTGACCTGGGAAATGTGTAAGTGAGTAATGATTACACCTGTGCACCTGCTGGTTGACCTGGGGAATGTGTCAGTGAGTAATGAGTACACCTGTGCTCCTGCTGGGTGACCTGGGAAATGTGTCAGTGAGTAATGAATACACCTGTGCTCCTGCTGGGTGACCTAGGAAATGTGTCAGTGAGTAATGAATACACCTGTGCTCCTGCTGGGTGACCTGGGGAATGTCAGTGAGTAATGAATACACCTGTGCTCCTGCTGGGTGACCTAGGAAATGTGTCAGTGAGTAATGAATACACCTGTGCTCCTGCTGGGTGACCTGGGGAATATGTCAGTAAGTAATGAGTACACCTGTGCACCTGCTGGGTGACCTGGGAAATGTGTCAGTGAGTAATGATTACACCTGTGCTCCTGCTGGGTGACCTGGGAAATGTGTCAGTGAGTAATGAATACACCTGTGCTCCTGCTGGGTGACCTGGGAAATGTGTCAGTGAGTAATGATTACACCTGTGCTCCTGCTGGGTGACCTAGGAAATGTGTCAGTGAGTAATGAGTACACCTGTGCTCCTGCTGGGTGACCTGGGAAATGTGTCAGTGAGTAATGAATACACCTGTGCTCCTGCTGGGTGACCTAGGAAATGTGTCAGTGAGTAATGAATACACCTGTGCTCCTGCTGGGTGACCTGGGGAATGTCAGTGAGTAATGAATACACCTGTGCACCTGCTGGGTGACCTAGGAAATGTGTCAGTGAGTAATGAATACACCTGTGCACCTGCTGGGTGACCAGGGAAATGTGTCAGTGAGTAATGATTACACCTGTGCTCCTGCTGGGTGACCTAGGAAATGTGTCAGTGAGTAATGAATACACCTGTGCTCCTGCTGGGTGACCTGGGGAATGTCAGTGAGTAATGAATACACCTGTGCTCCTGCTGGGTGACCTAGGAAATGTGTCAGTGAGTAATGAATACACCTGTGCACCTGCTGGGTGACCTGGGAAATGTGTCAGTGAGTAATGAATACACCTGTGCTCCTGCTGGGTGACCTGGGAAATGTGTCAGTGAGTAATGAATACACCTGTGCTCCTGCTGGGTGACCTAGGAAATGTGTCAGTGAGTAATGAATACACCTGTGCTCCTGCTGGGTGACCTGGGGAATGTCAGTGAGTAATGAATACACCTGTGCACCTGCTGGGTGACCTGGGAAATGTGTCAGTGAGTAATGAATACACCTGTGCTCCTGCTGGGTGACCTGGGAAATGTGTAAGTGAGTAATGATTACACCTGTGCACCTGCTGGGTGACCTGGGAAATGTGTAAGTGAGTAATGATTACACCTGTGCACCTGCTGGTTGACCTGGGGAATGTGTCAGTGAGTAATGAGTACACCTGTGCTCCTGCTGGGTGACCTGGGAAATGTGTCAGTGAGTAATGAATACACCTGTGCTCCTGCTGGGTGACCTAGGAAATGTGTCAGTGAGTAATGAATACACCTGTGCTCCTGCTGGGTGACCTGGGGAATGTCAGTGAGTAATGAATACACCTGTGCTCCTGCTGGGTGACCTAGGAAATGTGTCAGTGAGTAATGAATACACCTGTGCTCCTGCTGGGTGACCTGGGGAATATGTCAGTAAGTAATGAGTACACCTGTGCACCTGCTGGGTGACCTGGGAAATGTGTCAGTGAGTAATGATTACACCTGTGCTCCTGCTGGGTGACCTGGGAAATGTGTCAGTGAGTAATGAATACACCTGTGCTCCTGCTGGGTGACCTGGGAAATGTGTCAGTGAGTAATGATTACACCTGTGCTCCTGCTGGGTGACCTAGGAAATGTGTCAGTGAGTAATGAGTACACCTGTGCTCCTGCTGGGTGACCTGGGAAATGTGTCAGTGAGTAATGAATACACCTGTGCTCCTGCTGGGTGACCTAGGAAATGTGTCAGTGAGTAATGAATACACCTGTGCTCCTGCTGGGTGACCTGGGGAATGTCAGTGAGTAATGAATACACCTGTGCACCTGCTGGGTGACCTGGGAAATGTGTCAGTGAGTAATGAATACACCTGTGCTCCTGCTGGGTGACCTGGGAAATGTGTAAGTGAGTAATGATTACACCTGTGCACCTGCTGGGTGACCTGGGAAATGTGTAAGTGAGTAATGATTACACCTGTGCACCTGCTGGGTGACCTGGGGAATGTGTCAGTGAGTAATGAGTACACCTGTGCTCCTGCTGGGTGACCTAGGAAATGTGTCAGTGAGTAATGAGTACACCTGTGCTCCTGCTGGGTGACCTGGGAAATGTGTCAGTGAGTAATGAATACACCTGTGCTCCTGCTGGGTGACCTAGGAAATGTGTCAGTGAGTAATGAATACACCTGTGCTCCTGCTGGGTGACCTGGGGAATGTCAGTGAGTAATGAATACACCTGTGCTCCTGCTGGGTGACCTAGGAAATGTGTCAGTGAGTAATGAATACACCTGTGCTCCTGCTGGGTGACCAGGGGAATGTGTCAGTGAGTAATGAGTACACCTGTGCACCTGCTGGGTGACCTGGGAAATGTGTCAGTGAGTAATGAGTACACCTGTGCTCCTGCTGGGTGACCTGGGAAATGTGTAAGTGAGTAATGATTACACCTGTGCACCTGCTGGGTGACCTGGGGAATGTGTCAGTGAGTAATGAGTACACCTGTGCTCCTGCTGGGTGACCTGGGAAATGTGTCAGTGAGTAATGAGTACACCTGTGCTCCTGCTGGGTGACCTGGGAAATGTGTCAGTGAGTAATGAGTACACCTGTGCTCCTGCTGGGTGACCTAGGAAATGTGTCAGTGAGTAATGATTACACCTGTGCACCTGCTGTGTGACCTGGGAAATGTGTCAGTGAGTAATGATTACACCTGTGCACCTGCTGTGTGACCTGGGAAATGTGTCAGTGAGTAATGATTACACCTGTGCACCTGCTGGGTGACCTGGGATATGTGTCAGTGAGTAATGACTACACCTGTGCACCTGCTGGGTGACCAGGGAAATGTGTCAGTAAGTAATGAATACACCTGTGCACCTGCTGGGTGACCTGGGAAATGTGTCAGTGAGTAATGAATACACCTGTGCGCCTGCTGGGTGACCTGGGGAATGTCAGTGAGTAATGAATACACCTGTGCGCCTGCTGGGTGACCTGGGAAATGTGTCAGTGAGTAATGAGTACACCTGTGCACCTGCTGGGTGACCTGGGAAATGTGTCAGTGAGTAATGATTACACCTGTGCACCAGCTGGGTGACCTGGGATATGTGTCAGTGAGTAATGACTACACCTGTTAACCTGCTGGGTGACCTGGGAAATGTGTCAGTGAGTAATGAATACACCTGTGCACCTGCTGGGTGACCTGGGAAATGTGTCAGTGAGTAATGAATACACCTGTGCGCCTGCTGGGTGACCTGGGGAATGTCAGTGAGTAATGAATACACCTGTGCGCCTGCTGGGTGACCTGGGGAATGTCAGTGAGTAATGAGTACACCTGTGCAGCTGCTGGGTGACCTGGGAAATGTGTCAGTGAGTAATGAATACACCTGTGCTCCTGCTGGGTGACCTGGGGAATGTCAGTGAGTAATGAATACACCTGTGCTCCTGCTGGGTGACCTAGGAAATGTGTCAGTGAGTAATGAATACACCTGTGCTCCTGCTGGGTGACCTAGGAAATGTGTCAGTGAGTAATGAATACTCCTGTGCTCCTGCTGGGTGACCTGGGGAATGTCAGTGAGTAATGAGTACACCTGTGCAGCTGCTGGGTGACCTGGGAAATGTGTCAGTGAGTAATGAATACACCTGTGCGCCTGCTGGGTGACCTGGGAAATGTGTCAGTGAGTAATGATTACACCTGTGCACCTGCTGGGTGACCTGGGAAATGTGTCAGTGAGTAATGATTACACCTGTGCACCTGCTGGGTGACCTGGGAAATGTGTCAGTGAGTAATGAGTACACCTGTGCACCTGCTGGGTGACCTGGGAAATGTGTCAGTGAGTAATGATTACACCTGTGCACCTGCTGGGTGACCTGGGAAATGTGTCAGTGAGTAATGATTACACCTGTGCTCCTGCTGGGTGACCTAGGAAATGTGTCAGTGAGTAATGAATACACCTGTGCTCCTGCTGGGTGACCTGGGAAATGTGTCAGTGAGTAATGAATACACCTGTGCTCCTGCTGGGTGACCTGGGAAATGTGTCAGTGAGTAATGATTACACCTGTGCTCCTGCTGGGTGACCTAGGAAATGTGTCAGTGAGTAATGAATACACCTGTGCACCTGCTGGGTGACCTGGGAAATGTGTCAGTGAGTAATGAATACACCTGTGCTCCTGCTGGGTGACCTGGGAAATGTGTCAGTGAGTAATGAATACACCTGTGCTCCTGCTGGGTGACCTAGGAAATGTGTCAGTGAGTAATGAATACACCTGTGCTCCTGCTGGGTGACCTGGGGAATGTCAGTGAGTAATGAATACACCTGTGCACCTGCTGGGTGACCTGGGAAATGTGTCAGTGAGTAATGAATACACCTGTGCTCCTGCTGGGTGACCTGGGAAATGTGTAAGTGAGTAATGATTACACCTGTGCACCTGCTGGGTGACCTGGGAAATGTGTAAGTGAGTAATGATTACACCTGTGCACCTGCTGGTTGACCTGGGGAATGTGTCAGTGAGTAATGAGTACACCTGTGCTCCTGCTGGGTGACCTGGGAAATGTGTCAGTGAGTAATGAATACACCTGTGCTCCTGCTGGGTGACCTAGGAAATGTGTCAGTGAGTAATGAATACACCTGTGCTCCTGCTGGGTGACCTGGGGAATGTCAGTGAGTAATGAATACACCTGTGCTCCTGCTGGGTGACCTAGGAAATGTGTCAGTGAGTAATGAATACACCTGTGCTCCTGCTGGGTGACCTGGGGAATATGTCAGTAAGTAATGAGTACACCTGTGCACCTGCTGGGTGACCTGGGAAATGTGTCAGTGAGTAATGATTACACCTGTGCTCCTGCTGGGTGACCTGGGAAATGTGTCAGTGAGTAATGAATACACCTGTGCTCCTGCTGGGTGACCTGGGAAATGTGTCAGTGAGTAATGATTACACCTGTGCTCCTGCTGGGTGACCTAGGAAATGTGTCAGTGAGTAATGAGTACACCTGTGCTCCTGCTGGGTGACCTGGGAAATGTGTCAGTGAGTAATGAATACACCTGTACTCCCGCTGGGTGACCTAGGAAATGTGTCAGTGAGTAATGAATACACCTGTGCTCCTGCTGGGTGACCTGGGGAATGTCAGTGAGTAATGAATACACCTGTGCACCTGCTGGGTGACCTGGGAAATGTGTCAGTGAGTAATGAATACACCTGTGCGCCTGCTGGGTGACCTGGGAAATGTGTAAGTGAGTAATGATTACACCTGTGCACCTGCTGGGTGACCTGGGAAATGTGTAAGTGAGTAATGATTACACCTGTGCACCTGCTGGGTGACCTGGGGAATGTGTCAGTGAGTAATGAGTACACCTGTGCTCCTGCTGGGTGACCTAGGAAATGTGTCAGTGAGTAATGAGTACACCTGTGCTCCTGCTGGGTGACCTGGGAAATGTGTCAGTGAGTAATGAATACACCTGTGCTCCTGCTGGGTGACCTAGGAAATGTGTCAGTGAGTAATGAATACACCTGTGCTCCTGCTGGGTGACCTGGGGAATGTCAGTGAGTAATGAATACACCTGTGCTCCTGCTGGGTGACCTAGGAAATGTGTCAGTGAGTAATGAATACACCTGTGCTCCTGCTGGGTGACCTGGGGAATGTGTCAGTGAGTAATGAGTACACCTGTGCACCTGCTGGGTGACCTGGGAAATGTGTCAGTGAGTAATGAGTACACCTGTGCTCCTGCTGGGTGACCTGGGAAATGTGTAAGTGAGTAATGATTACACCTGTGCACCTGCTGGGTGACCTGGGGAATGTGTCAGTGAGTAATGAGTACACCTGTGCACCTGCTGGGTGACCTGGGAAATGTGTCAGTGAGTAATGAGTACACCTGTGCACCTGCTGGGTGACCTGGGAAATGTGTCAGTGAGTAATGAGTACACCTGTGCTCCTGCTGGGTGACCTGGGAAATGTGTCAGTGAGTAATGATTACACCTGTGCACCTGCTGGGTGACCTGGGGAATGTGTCAGTGAGTAATGAGTACACCTGTGTACCTGCTGGGTGACCTGGGAAATGTATCAGTGAGTAATGATTACACCTGTGCTCCTGCTGGGTGACCTGGGAAATGTGTCAGTGAGTAATGATTACACCTGTGCTCCTGCTGGGTGACCTGGGAAATGTGTCAGTGAGTAATGATTACACCTGTGCTCCTGCTGGGTGACCAGGGAAATGTGTCAGTGAGTAATGACTACACCTGTGCACCTGCTGGGTGACCAGGGAAATGTGTCAGTGAGTATTGACTACACCTGTGCACCTGCTGGGTGACCTGGGGAATGTGTCAGTGAGTAATGATTACACCTGTGCTCCTGCTGGGTGACCTGGGAAATGTGTCAGTGAGTAATGATTACACCTGTGCACCTGCTGGGTGACCTGGGGAATGTGTCAGTGAGTAATGAGTACACCTGTGCTCCTGCTGGGTGACCTGGGAAATGTGTCAGTGAGTAATGATTACACCTGTGCTCCTGCTGGGTGACCTGGGAAATGTGTCAGTGAGTAATGACTACACCTGTGCTCCTGCTGGGTGACCTGGGAAATGTGTCAGTGAGTAATGATTACACCTGTGCACCTGCTGGGTGAAATGGGAAATGTGTCATTGAGTAATGAGTACACCTGTGCTCCTGCTGGGTGACCTGGGAAATGTGTCAGTGAGTGATGAGTACACCTGTGCACCTGCTGGGTGACCTGGGAAATGTGTCAGTGAGTAATGAGTACAGCTGTGCACCTGCTGGGTGACCTGGGAAATGTGTCAGTGAGTAATGAATACACCTGTGCTCCTGCTGGGTGACCTGGGAAATGTGTCAGTGAGTAATGAATACACCTGTGCACCTGCTGGGTGACCTGGGAAATGTGTCAGTGAGTAATGAGTACACCTGTGCACCTGCTGGGTGACCTGGGAAATGTGTCAGTGAGTAATGAGTACACCTGTGCACCTGCTGGGTGACCTGGGAAATGTGTCAGTGAGTAATGATTACACCTGTGCACCTGCTGGGTGACCTGGGAAATGTGTCAGTGAGTAATGAGTACACCTGTGCACCTGCTGGGTGACCTGGGAAATGTGTCAGTGAGTAATGAGTACACCTGTGCTCCTGCTGGGTGACCTGGGAAATGTGTCAGTGAGTAATGAGTACACCTGTGCTCCTGCTGGGTGACCTGGGAAATGTGTCAGTGAGTAATGATTACACCTGTGCACCTGCTGGGTGACCTGGGAAATGTGTCAGTGTGTAATGAGTACACCTGTGCACCTGCTGGGTGACCTGGGAAATGTGTCAGTGAGTAATGATTACACCTGTGCACCTGCTGGGTGACCTGGGAAATGTGTCAGAGTAATGAGTACACCTGTGCACCTGCTGGGTGACCTGGGAAATGTGTCAGTGAGTAATGAGTACACCTGTGCACCTGCTGGGTGACCTGGGAAATGTGTCAGAGTAATGAGTACACCTGTGCGCCTGCTGGGTGACCTGGGAAATGTGTCAGTGAGTAATGAAAATACACCTGTGCACCTGCTGGGTGACCTGGGAAATGTGTCAGTGAATAATGAGAACACCTGTGCTCCTGCTGGGAGACCTGGGAAATGTGTCAGTGAGTAATGAGTACACCTGTGCACCTGCTGGGTGACCTGGGGAATATGTCAGTGATTAATGAGTACACCTGTGTACCTGCTTGGTGACCTGGGGAATATGTCAGTGAGTAATGAGTACACCTGTGCACCTGCTGGGTGACCTGGGAAATGTGTCAGTGAATAATGAGTACACCTGTGCACCAGCTGGGTGACCTGGGAAATGTGTCAGTGAATAATGAGTACACCTGTGCACCTGCTGGGTGACCTGGGAAATGTGTCAGTGAGTAATGAATACACCTGTGCTCCTGCTGGGTGACCTGGGAAATGTGTCAGTGAATAATGAGTACACCTGTGCACCTGCTGGGTGACCTGGGAAATGTGTCAGTGAGTAATGAGTACACCTGTGCACCTGCTGGGTGACCTGGGGAATATGTCAGTGAGTAATGAGTACACCTGTGCACCTGCTGGGTGACCTGGGAAATATGTCAGTGAATAATGAGTACACCTGTGCACCTGCTTGGTGACCTGGGAAATGTGTCAATGAATAATGAGTACACCTGTGCACCTGCTGGGTGACCTGGGAAATGTGTCAGTGAATAATGAGTACACCTGTGCACCTGCTGGGTGACCTGGGAAATGTGTCAGTGAGTAATGAATACACCTGTGCTCCTGCTGGGTGACCTGGGAAATGTGTCAGTGAGTAATGACTACACCTGTGCTCCTGCTGGGTGACCTGGGAAATGTGTCAGTGAGTAATGACTACCCCTATGTACCTGCTGTGTGACCTGGAAAATGTGTCTGTGAGTAATGAGTACACCTGTGTACCTGCTGGGTGACCTGGGAAATGTATCAGCGAGTAATGATTACAACTGTGCACCTGCTGGGTGACCTGGGAAATGTGTCAGTGAGTAATGATTACACCTGTGCACCTGCTGGGTGACATGGGGAATATGTCAGTGAGTAATGAATACACCTGTGCTCCTGCTGGGTGACCTGGGAAATGTGTCAGTGAGTAATGAATACACCTGTGCACCTGCTGGGTGACCTGGGAAATGTGTCAGTGAGTAATGATTACAACTGTGCACCTGCTGGGTGACCTGGGAAATGTGTCAGTGAGTAATGAGTACACCTGTGCACCTGCTGGGTGACCTGGGAAATGTGTCAGTGAGTAATGAATACACCTGTGCACCTGCTGGGTAACCTGGGAAATGTGTCAGTGAGTAATGAATACACCTGTGCACCTGCTGTGTGACCTGCGAAATGTGTCAGTGAGTAATGACTACACCTGTGCACCTGCTGAGTGACCTGGGAAATGTGTCAGTGAGTAATGATTACACCTGTGCTCCTGCTGGGTGACCTGGGGAATATGTCAGTAAGTAATGAGTACACCTGTGCACCTGCTGGGTGACCTGGGAAATGTGTCAGTGAGTAATGATTACACCTGTGCACCTGCTGTGTGACCTGGGAAATGAGTCAGTGAGTAATGAATACACCTGTGCACCTGCTGGGTGACCTGGGAAATGTGTCAGTGAGTAATGAATACACCTGTGCTCCTGCTGGGTGACCTGGGAAATGTGTCAGTGAGTAATGATTACACCTGTGCTCCTGCTGGGTGACCTGGGAAATGTGTCAGAGAGTGATGAATACACCTGTGCACCTGCTGTGTGACCTGGGAAATGTGTCAGTGAGTAATGATTACACCTGTGCAGCTGCTGGGTGACCTGGGAAATGTGTCAGTGAGTAATGAATACACCTGTGCTCCTGCTGGGTGACCTGTAAATGTGTCAGTGAGTAATGATTACACCTGTGCTCCTGCTGGGTGACCTGGGAAATGTGTCAGTGAGTAATGAGTACACCTGTGCACCTGCTGTGTGACCTGGGAAATGAGTCAGTGAGTAATGAATACACCTGTGCTCCTGCTGGGTGACCTGTAAATGTGTCAGTGAGTAATGATTACACCTGTGCTCCTGCTGGGTAACCTGGGAAATGTGTCAGTGAGTAATGAATACACCTGTGCACTTGCTGGGTGACCTGGGGAATATGTCAGTGAGTAATGAGTACACCTGTGTACCTGCTGGGTGACCTGGGAAATGTGACCTGTGTGGGGTTCTGGGGACTAAGTTTAAGAACCACTGAGTTATACCACGGTAGCTGCTTGGACATAAATTGTGACTGTCATTTATCGCAGTTACTTCTGTGCTTCATACTCTGATTTCTAATGTCCTTTTAGGCATCAATGCAGTCAGTGCTGGTGTTATTTACCTGAGGGTCACATAATGTGCCTGATTTACTACCATACATCACTGCAATAACGCATGCAATCTGCCGATTGTGTCGCACTGCGCGTCTGCAACCCGGCCTCTGCGATGGGGACTGCGATTACAGTGACGATGCAGACCCATCGCAGAGTGATAGACAGGAAGTGCCGTTTGTGGGTGGTGATGGGGGAGTGGTTGGCTGAACGCAGGCGTGCCAGTGCAGGGGCGTGTATAAATGAACCACTGCAATGCCATACGCAGTCTGAGGCCTCATAGCGTGCGCTGAAGTAAGAGCTTGTGTAAATGTGCGTGATGCTGCGATCGTACTCCATGTTACCGATGGTTTTGCAATCTTGCTGAACAGTACTTATATGGGCTAAGTAAAGGGGGCGTCCGTAAGTAGTGCTGAGATTGCATTGCGATCCCAATGGATTAGCATACTATTGCAGTTGAACTGCGTGCGTACGCAATATTGTGAACCGTAGTGAATCCAGCCCAATGTGCAGCTATTATCTAATCGCAGGATTCACAAATGCACTAATCCGATGAATACTAATATATACAGTATGTACCTATTTACTAAGGACTGGTCATGCTCTCCCATATGTGACCTGTGCATCTATTCCTTCCAAGTGCAGGTGGTGAGCGAGACCAGAGGGTCATCAAGGGACTGTCCCAGCGCCATTATCTCATACTCCTAACACTAAGCGCAGCGCCATTATCTCCTACCCCTAACACTAAGCACAGCGCCATTGTCTCCTACCCCTAACACTAAGCACAGCGCCATTATCTCATACTCCTAACACTAAGCACAGCGCCGTTATCCCATACTCCTAACACTAAGCACAGCGCCGTAATCTCATACTCCTAACACTAAGCACAGCGCCTTTAGCTCATACCCCTAACACTAAGCACAGCGCCATTATCTCATACTCCTAACACTAAGCACAGCGCCATTATCTCATACTCCTAACACTAAGCACAGCGCCGTTATCCCATACTCCTAACACTAAGCACAGCGCCATTATCTCATACTCCTAACACTAAGCACAGCGCCATTATCTCATACTCCTAACACTAAGCACAGCGCCGTTATCAAATACTCCTAACACTAAGCACAGCGCCATTATCTCCTACCCCTAACACTAAGCACAGCGCCATTATCTCATACCCCTAACACTAAGCACAGCGCCATTATCTCATACCCCTAACACTAAGCACAGCGCCATTATCTCATACTCCTAACACTAAGCACAGCGCCATTATCTCATACTCCTAACACTAAGCACAGCGCCATTATCCCATACTCCTAACACTAAGCACAGCGCCATTATCTCATACTCCTAACACTAAGCACAGCGCCATTATCTCATACTCCTAACACTAAGCACAGCGCCATTATCTCATACTCCTAACACTAAGCACAGCGCCTAAGCACAGCGCCATTATCTCCTACCCCTAACACTAAGCACAGCGCCATTATCCCATACCCCTAACACTAAGCACAGCGCCATTATCCCATACTCCTAACACTAAGCACAGCGCCATTATCTCATACTCCTAACACTAAGCACAGCGCCATTATCCCATACTCCTAACACTAAGCACAGCGCCATTATCCCATAACCCTAACACAAAGCACAGCGCCATTATCCCATACTCCTAACACTAAGCACAGCGCCATTATCCCATACTCCTAACACTAAGCACAACGCCATTATCCCATACTCCTAACACTAAGCACAGCGCCATTATCTCCTACCCCTAACACTAAGCACAGCGCCATTATCTCATACTCCTAACACTAAGCACAGCGCCATTATCTCATACTCCTAACACTAAGCACAGCGCCATTATCCCATACTCCTAACACTAAGCACAGCGCCATTATCCCATACTCCTAACACTAAGCACAGCGCCATTATCTCCTACCCCTAACACTAAGCACAGCGCCATTATCTCCTACCCCTAACACTAAGCACAGCGCCATTATCCCATACTCCTAACACTAAGCACAGCGCCATTATCTCCTACCCCTAACACTAAGCACAGCGCCATTATCTCCTACCCCTAACACTAAGCACAGCGCCATTATCTCCTACCCCTAACACTAAGCACAGCACCATTATCTCATACTCCTAACACTAAGCACAGCGCCATTATCTCCTACCAATAACACTAAGCACAGCACCATTATCTCATACCCCTAACACTAAGCACAGCACCATTATCCCATACTCCTAACACTAAGCACAGCGCCATTATCTCATACTCCTAACACTAAGCACAGCGCCATTATCCCATACTCCTAACACTAAGCACAGCGCCATTATCTCATACTACTAACACTAAGCACAGCGCCATTATCCCATACTCCTAACACTAAGCACAGCGCCATTATCTCATACTCCTAACACTAAGCACAGCGCCTAAGCACAGCGCCATTATCTCCTACCCCTAACACTAAGCACAGTGCCATTATCCCATACCCCTAACACTAAGCACAGCGCCATTATCCCATACTCCTAACACTAAGCACAGCGCCATTATCTCATACTCCTAACACTAAGCACAGCGCCATTATCTCATACTCCTAACACTAAGCACAGCGCCATTATCTCATACTCCTAACACTAAGCACAGCGCCATTATCTCATACCCCTAACACTAAGCACAGCGCCATTATCTCATACTCCTAACACTAAGCACAGCGCCATTATCTCATACTCCTAACACTAAGCACAGCGCCATTATCTCATACTCCTAACACTAAGCACAGCGCCATTATCTCATACCCCTAACACTAAGCACAGCGCCATTATCTCACACTCCTAACACTAAGCACAGCGCCATTATCTCATACTCCTAACACTAAGCACAGCGCCATTATCTCATACTCCTAACACTAAGCACAGCGCCATTATCTCATACTCCTAACACTAAGCACAGCGCCTAAGCACAGCGCCATTATCTCCTACCCCTAACACTAAGCACAGCGCCATTATCCCATACCCCTAACACTAAGCACAGCGCCATTATCCCATACTCCTAACACTAAGCACAGCGCCATTATCTCATACTCCTAACACTAAGCACAGCGCCATTATCTCATACTCCTAACACTAAGCACAGCGCCATTATCTCATACTCCTAACACTAAGCACAGCGCCATTATCTCATACCCCTAACACTAAGCACAGCGCCATTATCTCATACTCCTAACACTAAGCACAGCGCCATTATCTCATACTCCTAACACTAAGCACAGCACCATTATCTCATACTCCTAACACTAAGCACAGCGCCATTATCCCATACTCCTAACACTAAGCACAGCGCCATTATCCCATACCCCTAACACTAAGCACAGCGCCATTATCCCATACTCCTAACACTAAGCACAGCGCCATTATCCCATACTCCTAACACTAAGCACAGCGCCATTATCTCATACTCCTAACACTAAGCACAGCGCCATTATCTCATACTCCTAACATTAAGCACAGCGCCATTATCTCATACTCCTAACACTAAGCACAGCACCATTATCTCATACTCCTAACACTAAGCACAGCGCCATTATCCCATACTCCTAACACTAAGCACAGCGCCATTATCCCATACCCCTAACACTAAGCACAGCGCCATTATCCCATACTCCTAACACTAAGCACAGCGCCATTATCCCATACTCCTAACACTAAGCACAGCGCCATTATCTCATACTCCTAACACTAAGCACAGCGCCATTATCCCATACTCCTAACACTAAGCACAGCGCCATTATCCCATAACCCTAACACAAAGCACAGCGCCATTATCCCATACTCCTAACACTAAGCACAGCGCCATTATCTCCTACCCCTAACACTAAGCACAGCACCATTATCTCATACTCCTAACACTAAGCACAGCGCCATTATCTCCTACCCCTAACACTAAGCACAGCGCCATTATCTCATACTCCTAACACTAAGCACAGCACCATTATCCCATACTCCTAACACTAAGCACAGCGCCATTATCTCATACCCCTAACACTAAGCACAGCACCATTATCCCATACTCCTAACACTAAGCACAGCGCCATTATCTCATACTCCTAACACTAAGCACAGCGCCATTATCTCATACTCCTAACACTAAGCACAGCGCCATTATCCCATACTCCTAACACTAAGCACAGCGCCATTATCTCCTACCCCTAACACTAAGCACAGCGCCATTATGTCATACACCTAACACTAAGCACAGCGTCATTATCTCATACCCCTAACACTAAGCACAGCGCCATTATCTCATACACCTAACACTAAGCACAGCGTCATTATCTCATACCCCTAACACTAAGCACAGAGCCATTATCTCATACCCCTAACACTAAGCACAGCGTCATTATCTCATACTACTAACACTAAGCACAGCGCCATTATCTCATACTCCTAACACTAAGCACAGCGCCATTATCCCATACTCCTAACACTAAGCACAGCGCCATTATCTCATACTCCTAACACTAAGCACAGCGCCATTATCTCATACTCCTAACACTAAGCACAGCGCCATTATCTCCTACCCCTAACACTAAGCACAGCGCCATTATCCCATACTCCTAACACTAAGCACAGCGCCATTATCTCATACTCATAACACTAAGCACAGCGCCATTATCTCATACTCCTATCACTAAGCACAGCGCCATTATCTCATACACCTAACACTAAGCCATTATCCCATACTCCTAACACTAAGCACAGCGCCATTATCTCATACTCCTAACACTAAGCACAGCGCCATTATCCCATACTCCTAACACTAAGCACAGCGCCATTATCCCATACCCCTAACACTAAGCACAGCGCCATTATCCCATACTCCTAACACTAAGCACAGCGCCATTATCTCATACTCCTAACACTAAGCACAGCGCCATTATCCCATACTCCTAACACTAAGCACAGCGCCATTATCCCATACTCCTAACACTAAGCACAGCGCCATTATCCCATACTCCTAACACTAAGCACAGCGCCATTATCTCCTACCCCTAACACTAAGCACAGCGCCATTATCTCCTACCCCTAACACTAAGCACAGCGCCATTATCTCCTACCCCTAACACTAAGCACAGCGCCATTATCTCATACTCCTAACACTAAGCACAGCGCCATTATCTCCTACCCCTAACACTAAGCACAGCGCCATTATCTCCTACCAATAACACTAAGCACAGCACCATTATCTCATACCCCTAACACTAAGCACAGCACCATTATCCCATACTCCTAACACTAAGCACAGCGCCATTATCCCATACTCCTAACACTAAGCACAGCGCCATTATCTCATACTCCTAACACTAAGCACAGCGCCTAAGCACAGCGCCATTATGTCCTACCCCTAACACTAAGCACAGCGCCATTATCCCATACCCCTAACACTAAGCACAGCGCCATTATCCCATACTCCTAACACTAAGCACAGCGCCATTATCTCATACTCCTAACACTAAGCACAGCGCCATTATCTCATACTCCTAACACTAAGCACAGCGCCATTATCTCATACTCCTAACACTAAGCACAGCGCCATTATCTCATACTCCTAACACTAAGCACAGCGCCATTATCCCATACTCCTAACACTAAGCACAGCGCCATTATCTCATACTCCTAACACTAAGCACAGCGCCTAAGCACAGCGCCATTATGTCCTACCCCTAACACTAAGCACAGCGCCATTATCCCATACCCCTAACACTAAGCACAGCGCCATTATCCCATACTCCTAACACTAAGCACAGCGCCATTATCTCATACTCCTAACACTAAGCACAGCGCCATTATCTCATACTCCTAACACTAAGCACAGCGCCATTATCTCATACTCCTAACACTAAGCACAGCACCATTATCTCATACTCCTAACACTAAGCACAGCGCCATTATCTCATACTCCTAACACTAAGCACAGCGCCATTATCTCATACCCCTAACACTAAGCACAGCGCCATTATCTCATACTCCTAACACTAAGCACAGCGCCATTATCTCATACTCCTAACACTAAGCACAGCGCCATTATCTCATACTCCTAACACTAAGCACAGCGCCTAAGCACAGCGCCATTATCTCCTACCCCTAACACTAAGCACAGCGCCATTATCCCATACCCCTAACACTAAGCACAGCGCCATTATCCCATACTCCTAACACTAAGCACAGCGCCATTATCTCATACTCCTAACACTAAGCACAGCGCCATTATCTCATACTCCTAACACTAAGCACAGCGCCATTATCTCATACTCCTAACACTAAGCACAGCGCCATTATCTCCTACCCCTAACACTATGCACAGCGCCATTATCCCATACCCCTAACACTAAGCACAGCGCCATTATCCCATACTCCTAACACTAAGCACAGCGCCATTATCTCATACTCCTAACACTAAGCACAGCGCCATTATCTCATACTCCTAACACTAAGCACAGCGCCATTATCTCATACTCCTAACACTAAGCACAGCGCCATTATCTCATACCCCTAACACTAAGCACAGCGCCATTATCTCATACTCCTAACATTAAGCACAGCGCCATTATCTCATACTCCTAACACTAAGCACAGCACCATTATCTCATACTCCTAACACTAAGCACAGCGCCATTATCCCATACTCCTAACACTAAGCACAGCGCCTAAGCACAGCGCCATTATCCCATACTCCTAACACTAAGCACAGCGCCATTATCCCATAACCCTAACACAAAGCACAGCGCCATTATCCCATACTCCTAACACTAAGCACAGCGCCATTATCTCCTACCCCTAACACTAAGCACAGCGCCATTATCTCATACTCCTAACACTAAGCACAGCGCCATTATCTCCTACCCCTAACACTAAGCACAGCGCCATTATCTCATACTCCTAACACTAAGCACAGCGCCATTATCCCATACTCCTAACACTAAGCACAGCGCCATTATCTCATACCCCTAACACTAAGCACAGCACCATTATCCCATACTCCTAACACTAAGCACAGCGCCATTATCTCATACTCCTAACACTAAGCACAGCGCCATTATCTCATACTCCTAACACTAAGCACAGCGCCATTATCTCATACTCCTAACACTAAGCACAGCGCCATTATCTCATACTCCTAACACTAAGCACAGCGCCATTATCTCATACTCCTAACACTAAGCACAGCGCCATTATCCCATACTCCTAACACTAAGCACAGCGCCATTATCTCATACTCCTAACACTAAGCACAGCGCCATTATCTCATACTCCTAACACTAAGCACAGCGCCATTATCTCATACTCCTAACACTAAGCACAGCGCCATTATCTCATACTCCTAACACTAAGCACAGCGCCATTATCCCATACTCCTAACACTAAGCACAGCGCCATTATCTCATACTCCTAACACTAAGCACAGCGCCATTATCCCATACTCCTAACACTAAGCACAGCGCCATTATCTCATACTCCTAACACTAAGCACAGCGCCATTATCCCATACTCCTAACACTAAGCACAGCGCCATTATCTCATACTCCTAACACTAAGCACAGCGCCATTATCTCATACTCCTAACACTAAGCACAGCGCCATTATCTCATACTGCTAACACTAAGCACAGCGCCATTATCTCATACTCCTAACACTAAGCACAGCGCCATTATCCCATACTCCTAACACTAAGCACAGCGCCATTATCTCCTACCCCTAACACTAAGCACAGCGCCATTATCTCATACACCTAACACTAAGCACAGCGTCATTATCTCATACCCCTAACACTAAGCACAGAGCCATTATCTCATACCCCTAACACTAAGCACAGCGTCATTATCTCATACTACTAACACTAAGCACAGCGCCATTATCTCATACTCCTAACACTAAGCACAGCGCCATTATCTCATACTCCTAACACTAAGCCATTTTCCCATACTCCTAACACTAAGTACAGCGCCATTATCTCCTACCCCTAACACTAAGCACAGCGCCATTATCCCATACTCCTAACACTAAGCACAGCGCCATTATCTCATACCCCTAACACTAAGCACAGCGCCATTATCTCATACTCCTAACACTAAGCACAGCGCCATTATCTCATACTCCTATCACTAAGCACAGCGCCATTATCTCATACTCCTAACACTAAGCACAGCGCCATTATCTCATACACCTAACACTAAGCCATTATCCCATACTCCTAACACTAAGCACAGCGCCATTATCTCATACTCCTAACACTAAGCACAGCGCCATTATCCCATACTCCTAACACTAAGCACAGCGCCATTATCCCATACCCCTAACACTAAGCACAGCGCCATTATCCCATACTCCTAACACTAAGCACAGCGCCATTATCTCATACTCCTAACACTAAGCACAGCGCCATTATCCCATACTCCTAACACTAAGCACAGCGCCATTATCTCATACTCCTAACACTAAGCACAGCGCCATTATCCCATACTCCTAACACTAAGCACAGCGCCATTATCCCATACTCCTAACACTAAGCACAGCGCCATTATCTCCTACCCCTAACACTAAGCACAGCGCCATTATCTCCTACCCCTAACACTAAGCACAGCGCCATTATCTCCTACCCCTAACACTAAGCACAGCGCCATTATCTCATACTCCTAACACTAAGCACAGCGCCATTATCTCCTACCCCTAACACTAAGCACAGCGCCATTATCTCCTACCAATAACACTAAGCACAGCACCATTATCTCATACCCCTAACACTAAGCACAGCACCATTATCTCATACTCCTAACACTAAGCACAGCGCCATTATCCCATACTCCTAACACTAAGCACAGCGCCATTATCTCATACTCCTAACACTAAGCACAGCACCATTATCCCATACTCCTAACACTAAGCACAGCGCCATTATCTCATACTCCTAACACTAAGCACAGTGCCATTATCTCATACTCCTAACACTAAGCACAGCGCCATTATCCCATACTCCTAACACTAAGCACAGCGCCATTATCTCATACTCCTAACACTAAGCACAGCGCCATTATCTCATACTCCTAACACTAAGCACAGCGCCATTATCTCATACCCCTAACACTAAGCACAGCGCCATTATCTCATACTCCTAACACTAAGCACAGCGCCATTATCTCATACTCCTAACACTAAGCACAGCGCCATTATCTCATACTCCTAACACTAAGCACAGCGCCATTATCTCATACCCCTAACACTAAGCACAGCGCCATTATCTCACACTCCTAACACTAAGCACAGCGCCATTATCTCATACTCCTAACACTAAGCACAGCGCCATTATCTCATACTCCTACCACTAAGCACAGCGCCATTATCTCATACTCCTAACACTAAGCACAGCGCCATTATCTCATACTCCTAACACTAAGCACAGCGCCTAAGCACAGCGCCATTATCTCCTACCCCTAACACTAAGCACAGCGCCATTATCCCATACCCCTAACACTAAGCACAGCGCCATTATCCCATACTCCTAACACTAAGCACAGCGCCATTATCTCATACTCCTAACACTAAGCACAGTGCCATTATCTCATACTCCTAACACTAAGCACAGCGCCATTATCTCATACTCCTAACACTAAGCACAGCGCCATTATCTCACACTCCTAACACTAAGCACAGCGCCATTATCTCATACTCCTAACACTAAGCACAGCGCCATTATCTCATACTCCTACCACTAAGCACAGCGCCATTATCTCATACTCCTAACACTAAGCACAGCGCCATTATCTCATACTCCTAACACTAAGCACAGCGCCTAAGCACAGCGCCATTATCTCCTACCCCTAACACTAAGCACAGTGCCATTATCTCATACTCCTAACACTAAGCACAGCGCCATTATCTCATACCCCTAACACTAAGCACAGCGCCATTATCTCATACTCCTAACACTAAGCACAGCGCCATTATCTCATACTCCTAACACTAAGCACAGCACCATTATCTCATACTCCTAACACTAAGCACAGCGCCATTATCCCATACTCCTAACACTAAGCACAGCGCCATTATCCCATACTCCTACCACTAAGCACAGCGCCATTATCCCATACTCCTAACACTAAGCACAGCGCCATTATCCCATACCCCTAACACTAAGCACAGCGCCATTATCCCATACTCCTAACACTAAGCACAGCGCCATTATCCCATACTCCTAACACTAAGCACAGCGCCATTATCTCATACTCCTAACACTAAGCACAGCGCCTAAGCACAGCGCCATTATCCCATACTCCTAACACTAAGCACAGCGCCATTATCTCATACTCCTAACACTAAGCACAGCGCCATTATCTCATACTCCTAACACTAAGCACAGCGCCATTATCTCCTACCCCTAACACTAAGCACAGCGCCATTATCTCATACTCCTAACACTAAGCACAGCGCCATTATCTCATACTCCTAACACTAAGCACAGCGCCATTATCTCATACTCCTAACACTAAGCACAGCGCCATTATCTCATACTCCTAACACTAAGCACAGCGCCATTATCCCATACTCCTAACACTAAGCACAGCGCCATTATCCCATACTCCTAACACTAAGCACAGCGCCATTATCCCATACTCCTAACACTAAGCACAGCGCCATTATCCCATACTCCTAACACTAAGCACAGCGCCATTATCTCATACTCCTAACACTAAGCACAGCGCCATTATCCCATACTCCTAACACTAAGCACAGCGCCATTATCTCATACTCCTAACACTAAGCACAGCGCCATTATCTCATACTCCTAACACTAAGCACAGCGCCATTATCTCATACTCCTAACACTAAGCACAGCGCCATTATCCCATACTCCTAACACTAAGCACAGCGCCATTATCTCATACTCCTAACACTAAGCACAGCGCCATTATCCCATACTCCTAACACTAAGCACAGCGCCATTATCTCATACTCCTAACACTAAGCACAGCGCCATTATCTCATACTCCTAACACTAAGCACAGCGCCATTATCCCATACTCCTAACACTAAGCACAGCGCCATTATTTCATACTCCTAACACTAAGCACAGCGCCATTATCCCATACTCCTAACACTAAGCACAGCGCCATTATCTCATACTCCTAACACTAAGCACAGCGCCATTATCTCATACTCCTAACACTAAGCACAGCGCCATTATCTCATACTCCTAACACTAAGCACAGCGCCATTATCTCATACTCCTAACACTAAGCACAGCGCCATTATCTCATACTCCTAACACTAAGCACAGCGCCATTATCCCATACTCCTAACACTAAGCACAGCGCCATTATCTCATACTCCTAATACTAAGCACAGCGCCATTATCTCATACTCCTAACTCTAAGCACAGTGCCATTATCTCATACCCCTAACACTAAGCACAGCACCATTATCTCATACTCCTAACACTAAGCACAGCGCCATTATCCCATACTCCTAACACTAAGCACAGCGCCATTATCCCATACTCCTAACACTAAGCACAGCGCCATTATCCCATACTCCTAACACTAAGCACAGCGCCATTATCTCATACTCCTAACACTAAGCACAGCGCCATTATCCCATACTCCTAACACTAAGCACAGCGCCATTATCTCATACTCCTAACACTAAGCACAGCGCCATCATCTCATACTCCAAACACTAAGCACAGCGCCATTATCCCATACTCCTAACACTAAGCACAGCGCCATTATCCCATACTCCTAACACTAAGCACAGCGCTATTATCTCATACTCCTAACACTAAGCACAGCGCCATTATCTCCTACCCCTAACACTAAGCACAGCGCCATTATCTCATACTCCTAACACTAAGCACAGCGCTATTATCTCATACTCCAAACACTAAGCACAGCGCCATTATCTCCTACCCCTAACACTAAGCACAGCGCCATTATCTCATACTCCTAACACTAAGCACAGCGCCATTATCTCATACTCCTAACACTAAGCACAGCGCCATTATCCCATACCCCTAACACTAAGCACAGCGCCATTGTCTCATACTCCTAACACTAAGCACAGCGCTATTATCTCATACTCCAAACACTAAGCACAGCGCCATTATCTCCTACCCCTAACACTAAGCACAGCGCCATTATCTCATACTCCTAACACTAAGCACAGCGCCATTATCCCATACCCCTAACACTAAGCACAGCGCCATTATCTCATACTCCTAACACTAAGCACAGCGCCGTTATCTCATACTCCTAACACTAAGCACAGCGCCGTTATCTCATACCCCTAACACTAAGCACAGCGCCGTTATCTCATACTCCTAACACTAAGCACAGCGCCGTTATCTCATACCCCTAACACTAAGCACTGCGCCGTTATCTCATACTCCTAACACTAAGCACAGCGCCGTTATCTCATACTCCTAACACTAAGCACAGCGCTATTATCTCATACTCCTAACACTAAGCACAGCGCTATTATCTCATACTCCAAACACTAAGCACAGCGCCATTATCTCATACTCCTAACACTAAGCACAGCGCCATTATCCCATACTCCTAACACTAAGCACAGCGCCATTATCTCATACTCCTAATACTAAGCACAGCGCCATTATCTCATACTCCTAACTCTAAGCACAGTGCCATTATCTCATACCCCTAACACTAAGCACAGCACCATTATCTCATACTCCTAACACTAAGCACAGCGCCATTATCCCATACTCCTAACACTAAGCACAGCGCCATTATCCCATACTCCTAACACTAAGCACAGCGCCATTATCCCATACTCCTAACACTAAGCACAGCGCCATTATCTCATACTCCTAACACTAAGCACAGCGCCATTATCCCATACTCCTAACACTAAGCACAGCGCCATTATCTCATACTCCTAACACTAAGCACAGCGCCATCATCTCATACTCCAAACACTAAGCACAGCGCCATTATCCCATACTCCTAACACTAAGCACAGCGCCATTATCCCATACTCCTAACACTAAGCACAGCGCTATTATCTCATACTCCTAACACTAAGCACAGCGCCATTATCTCCTACCCCTAACACTAAGCACAGCGCCATTATCTCATACTCCTAACACTAAGCACAGCGCTATTATCTCATACTCCAAACACTAAGCACAGCGCCATTATCTCCTACCCCTAACACTAAGCACAGCGCCATTATCTCATACTCCTAACACTAAGCACAGCGCCATTATCTCATACTCCTAACACTAAGCACAGCGCCATTATCCCATACCCCTAACACTAAGCACAGCGCCATTGTCTCATACTCCTAACACTAAGCACAGCGCTATTATCTCATACTCCAAACACTAAGCACAGCGCCATTATCTCCTACCCCTAACACTAAGCACAGCGCCATTATCTCATACCCCTAACACTAAGCACAGCGCCATTATCTCATACTCCTAACACTAAGCACAGCGCCATTATCTCATACTCCTAACACTAAGCACAGCACCATTATCTCATACTCCTAACACTAAGCACAGCGCCATTATCTCATACTCCTAACACTAAGCACAGCGCCATTATCTCATACTCCTAACACTAAGCACAGCGCCGTTATCTCATACCCCTAACACTAAGCACTGCGCCATTATCTCATACCCCTAACACTAAGCACAGCGCCATTATCCCATACCCCTAACACTAAGCACAGCACCATTATCTCATACTCCTAACACTAAGCACAGCGCCATTATCTCATACTCCTAACACTAAGCACAGCGCCATTATCTCATACTCCTAACACTAAGCACAGCGCCGTTATCTCATACCCCTAACACTAAGCACTGCGCCATTATCTCATACTCCTAACACTAAGCACAGCGCCATTATCTCATACTCCTAACACTAAGCACAGCGCTATTATCTCATACTCCTAACACTAAGCACAGCGCCATTATCTCATACTCCTAACTGTAAGCACAGCGCCATTATCTCATACTCCTAACACTAAGCACAGCGCTATTATCTCATACTCCAAACACTAAGCACAGCGCCATTATCTCATACTCCTAACACTAAGCACAGCGCTATTATCTCATACTCCAAACACTAAGCACAGCGCCATTATCTCCTACCCCTAACACTAAGCACAGCGCCATTATCTCATACTCCTAACACTAAGCACAGCGCCATTATCTCATACTGCTAACACTAAGCACAGCGCCATTATCCCATACCCCTAACACTAAGCACAGCGCCATTATCTCATACTCCTAACACTAAGCACAGCGCCATTATCTCATACTCCTAACACTAAGCACAGCGCCATTATCTCATACTCCTAACACTAAGCACAGCGCCATTATCTCATACTCCTAACACTAAGCACAGCGCCGTTATCTCATACTCCTAACTCTAAGCACAGCGCCATTATCTCATACCCCTAACACTAAGCACAGCGCCATTATCTCCTACCCCTAACACTAAGCACAGCGCCATCATCTCATACTCCTAACACTAAGCACAGCGCCATTATCTCATACTCCTAACACTAAGCACAGCGCCATTATCTCATACCCCTAACACTAAGCACAGCGCCATTATCTCCTACCCCTAACACTAAGCACAGCGCCATTATCTCATACTCCTAACACTAAGCACAGCGCCTAAGCACAGCGCCATTATCTCATACCCCTAACACTAAGCACAGCGCCATTATCTCATACCCCTAACACTAAGCACAGCGCCATTATCTCATACTCCTAACACTAAGCACTGCGCCATTATCTCATACTCCTAACACTAAGCACAGCGCCATTATCTCATACTCCTAACACTAAGCACAGCGCCATTATCTCATACTCCTAACACTAAGCACAGCGCCATTATCCCATACTCCTAACACTAAGCACAGCGCCATTATCTCATACTCCTAACACTAAGCACAGCGCCATTATCCCATACTCCTAACACTAAGCACAGCGCCATTATCTCATACTCCTAACACTAAGCACAGCGCCATTATCCCATACTCCTAACACTAAGCACAGCGCCATTATCTCATACTCCTAACACTAAGCACAGCGCCATTATCCCATACTCCTAACACTAAGCACAGCGCCATTATCTCATACTCCTAACACTAAGCACAGCGCCATTATCTCATACTCCTAACACTAAGCACAGCGCCATTATCTCATACTCCTAACACTAAGCACAGCGCCATTATCTCATACTCCTAACACTAAGCACAGCGCCATTATCTCATACACCTAACACTAAGCCATTATCCCATACTCCTAACACTAAGCACAGCGCCATTATCTCATACTCCTAACACTAAGCACAGCGCCATTATCCCATACTCCTAACACTAAGCACAGCGCCATTATCTCATACCCCTAACACTAAGCACAGCGCCATCATCTCATACTCCAAACACTAAGCACAGCGCCATTATCCCATACTCCTAACACTAAGCACAGCGCCATTATCCCATACTCCTAACACTAAGCACAGCGCTATTATCTCATACTCCTAACACTAAGCACAGCGCCATTATCTCATACTCCTAACACTAAGCACAGCGCCATTATCTCCTACCCCTAACACTAAGCACAGCGCCATTATCTCATACTCCTAACACTAAGCACAGCGCTATTATCTCATACTCCAAACACTAAGCACAGCGCCATTATCTCCTACCCCTAACACTAAGCACAGCGCCATTATCTCATACTGCTAACACTAAGCACAGCGCCATTATCTCATACTCCTAACACTAAGCACAGCGCCATTATCCCATACTCCTAACACTAAGCACAGCGCCATTATCTCATACTCCTAACACTAAGCACAGCGCCATTATCTCCTACCCCTAACACTAAGCACAGCGCCATTATCCCATACCCCTAACACTAAGCACAGCGCCATTATCTCCTACCCCTAACACTAAGCACAGCGCCATCATCTCATACTCCTAACACTAAGCACAGCGCCATTATCTCATACCCCTAACACTAAGCACAGCGCCATTATCTCCTACCCCTAACACTAAGCACAGCGCCATTATCTCATACTCCTAACACTAAGCACAGCGCCTAAGCACAGCGCCATTATCTCATACCCCTAACACTAAGCACAGCGCCATTATCTCATACCCCTAACACTAAGCACAGCGCCATTATCTCATACTCCTAACACTAAGCACTGCGCCATTATCTCATACTCCTAACACTAAGCACAGCGCCATTATCTCATACTCCTAACACTAAGCACAGCGCCATTATCTCATACTCCTAACACTAAGCACAGCGCCATTATCTCATACTCCTAACACTAAGCACAGCGCCATTATCTCATACTCCTAACACTAAGCACAGCGCCATTATCCCATACTCCTAACACTAAGCACAGCGCCATTATCTCATACCCCTAACACTAAGCACAGCGCCATTATCTCATACTCCTAACACTAAGCACAGCGCCATTATCTCATACTCCTAACACTAAGCACAGCGCCATTATCTCATACTCCTAACACTAAGCACAGCGCCATTATCTCATACTCCTAACACTAAGCACAGCGCCATTATCTCATACTCCTAACACTAAGCACAGCGCCATTATCTCATACTCCTAACACTAAGCACAGCGCCATTATCTCATACTCCTAACACTAAGCACAGCGCCATTATCTCATACACCTAACACTAAGCACAGCGCCATTATCTCATACTCCTAACACTAAGCACAGCGCCATTATCTCATACTGCTAACACTAAGCACAGCGCCATTATCTCATACTCCTAACACTAAGCACAGCGCCATTATCTCATACTCCTAACACTAAGCACAGCGCCATTATCCCATACTCCTAACACTAAGCACAGCGCCATTATCCCATACTCCTAACACTAAGCACAGCACCATTATCTCATACTCCTAACACTAAGCACAGCGCCATTATCTCATACTCCTAACACTAAGCACAGCGCCATTATCTCCTACCCCTAACACTAAGCACAGCGCCATTATCCCATACTCCTAACACTAAGCACAGCGCCATTATCCCATACTCCTAACACTAAGCACAGCGCCATTATCCCATACTCCTAACACTAAGCACAGCGCCATTATCTCATACTCCTAACACTAAGCACAACGCCATTATCTCATACTCCTAACACTAAGCACAGCGCCATTATCCCATACTCCTAACACTAAGCACAGCGCCATTATCCCATACTCCTAACACTAAGCACAGCGCCATTATCCCATACTCCTAACACTAAGCACAGCGCCATTATCTCATACTCCTAACTGTAAGCACAGCGCCATTATCCCATACTCCTAACACTAAGCACAGCGCCATTATCCCATACTCCTAACACTAAGCACAGCGCCATTATCTCATACTCCTAACACTAAGCACAGCGCCATTATCCCATACTCCTAACACTAAGCACAGCGCCATTATCTCATACTCCTAACACTAAGCACAGCGCCATTATCTCATACTCCTAACTGTAAGCACAGCGCCATTATCCCATACCCCTAACACTAAGCACAGCGCCATTATCTCATACTGCTAACACTAAGCACAGCGCCATTATCTCCTACCCCTAACACTAAGCACAGCGCCATTATCCCATACTCCTAACACTAAGCACAGCGCCATTATCTCACACTCCTAACACTAAGCACAGCGCCATTATCCCATACCCCTAACACTAAGCACAGCGCCATTATCCCATACTCCTAACACTAAGCACAGCGCCATTATCTCATACTCCTAACACTAAGCACAGCGCCATTATCTCATACTCCTAACACTAAGCACAGCGCCATTATCCCATACCCCTAACACTAAGCACAGCGCCATTATCTCCTACCCCTAACACTAAGCACAGCGCCATTATCCCATACTCCTAACACTAAGCACAGCGCCATTATCTCATACTGCTAACACTAAGCACAGCGCCATTATCTCATACTCCTAACACTAAGCACAGCGCCATTATCTCATACTCCTAACTGTAAGCACAGTGCCATTATCTCATACTCCTAACACTAAGCACAGCGCCATTATCTCATACTCCTAACACTAAGCACAGCGCCATTATCTCATACTCCTAACACTAAGCACAGCGCCATTATCTCATACCCCTAACACTAAGCACAGCGCCATTATCTCATACTCCTAACACTAAGCACAGCGCCATTATCTCATACTCCTAACACTAAGCACAGCGCCATTATCTCATACTCCTAACACTAAGCACAGCGCCATTATCTCCTACCCCTAACACTAAGCACAGCGCCATTATCTCATACTCCTAACACTAAGCACTGCGCCATTATCTCATACTCCTAACACTAAGCACAGCGCCATTATCTCATACTCCTAACACTAAGCACTGCGCCATTATCTCATACTCCTAACACTAAGCACAGCGCCATTATCTCATACTCCTAACACTAAGCAGAGCGCCATTATCTCATATCCCTAACACTAAGCAGAGCGCCATTATCTCATACTCCTAACACTAAGCACAGCGCCATTATCTCATACTCCTAACACTAAGCACAGCGCCATTATCTCATATCCCTAACACTAAGCAGAGCGCCATTATCTCATACTCCTAACACTAAGCACAGCGCCATTATCTCATACTCCTAACACTAAGCACAGCGCCATTATCTCATATCCCTAACACTAAGCAGAGCGCCATTATCTCATACTCCTAACACTAAGCACAGCGCCATTATCTCATACTCCTAACACTAAGCACAGCGCCATTATCTCATACTCCTAACACTAAGCACAGCGCCATTATCTCATACTCCTAACACTAAGCACAGCGCCATTATCCCATACTGCTAACACTAAGCACAGCGCCATTATCCCATACTCCTAACACTAAGCACAGCGCCATTATCTCATACTCCTAACACTAAGCAGAGCGCCATTATCTCATACTCCTAACACTAAGCACAGCGCCATTATCTCATATCCCTAACACTAAGCAGAGCGCCATTATCTCATACTCCTAACACTAAGCACAGCGCCATTATCTCATACTCCTAACACTAAGCACAGCGCCATCATCTCATACTCCAAACACTAAGCACAGCACCATTATCTCATACCTCTAACACTAAGCACAGCGCCATTATCTCATACTCCTAACACTAAGCACAGCGCTATTATCCCATACTCCTAACACTAAGCACAGCGCCATTATCTCATACTCCTAACACTAAGCACAGCGCCATTATCCCATACTCCTAACACTAAGCACAGCACCATTATCCCATACTCCTAACACTAAGCACAGCGCCATTATCTCATACTCCTAACACTAAGCACAGCGCCATTATCTCCTACCCCTAACACTAAGCACAGCGCCATTATCTCACACTCCTAACACTAAGCACAGCGCCATTATCTCATACTCCTAACACTAAGCACAGCGCCATTATCCCATACTCCTAACACTAAGCACAGCGCCAATATCTCATACTCCTAACACTAAGCACAACGCCATTATCCCATACTCCTAACACTAAGCACAGCGCCATTATCTCATACTCCTAACACTAAGCACAGCGCCATTATCTCATACTCCTAACACTAAGCACAGCGCCATTATCTCATACTCCTAACACTAAGCACAGCGCCGTTATCTCATACTCCTAACACTAAGCACAGCGCCATTATCCCATACTCCTAACACTAAGCACAGCGCCATTATCCCATACTCCTAACACTAAGCACAGCGCCATTATCTCATATCCCTAACACTAAGCACAGCGCCGTTATCTCATACACTAAGCACAGCGCCATTCCACAACTTACCCACTGATATCAGGGAACTGCTGGATGAGGACGACGATCTGGACTGCCGGCTGCTTCTGACCGATGGACTGTGTGGTCTAGAGGACAATACACAATACTTCATACACATACATCATATAACACATCATATACACAATATATCATACACATACATCATATACACAACACACTATAACCATGTCATAAATACAACAGGCCATAAATATGCATCATATACAAAACATTTTATACACATCTCATATACACAACACGTCATACACATGTCATGAACACACGTCATATACTCATACTTCATATACAAAACATGTCATATACAAAACACGTCCTAGACATGTCATATACACACATCATATAAACACATCATAATCATACGTCCTATACACAACACGTCATACAAATATGCCATACTATCATAATTATTATTACTGGTTATTTAAATAGCGCACACATACACCACAGTGCTGTACAGCGAATATTTGTCCATTCACATCAGTCCCTGCCCCAGAGGAGCTTACACTCTATATTCCCTATCACATATACACACACATACACCACAGTGCTGTACAGAGAGTAATCAGCCATTCACATCAGTCCCTGCCCCAGAGGAGCTTACACTCTATATTCCCTGTCACATATACACACACATACACCACAGTGCTGTACAGAGAGTAATCAGCCATTCACATCAGTCCCTGCCCCAGAGGAGCTTACACTCTATATTCCCTATCACATGTACACACACATATACCGCAGCACTGTACAGAGAGTATATCAGCCATTCACATCAGTCCCTGCCCCAGAGGAGCTTACACTCTATATTCCCCATCACATGTACACACACATATACCGCAGTGCTGTACAGAAAGTATTTAGCCATTCACATCAGTCCCTGCCACAGAGGAGCTTACACTGTATATTCCCTATCACATGTACACACACATACACCGCAGTGCTGTAGAGAGAGTATATCAGTCACAGCAGTCCCTGCCCCAGAGGAGCTTACACTCTATATTCCCTATCACATGTACACACACATACACCACAGTGCTGTACAGAGAGTATATCAGCCATTCACATCAGCCCCTGCCCCAGAGGAGCTTACACTATATATACCCTATCATATATACACACACATACACCACAGTGCTGTACAGAGAGTATATCAGCCATTAACATCAGTCCCTGCCCCAGAGGAGCTTACACTCTATATTCCCCATCACATGTACACACACATATACCGCAGTGCTGTACAGAAAGTATTTAGCCATTCACATCAGTCCCTGCCACAGAGGAGCTTACACTGTATATTCCCTATCACATGTACACACACATACACCGCAGTGCTGTACAGAGAGTATATCAGTCACAGCAGTCCCTGCCCCAGAGGAGCTTACACTCTATATTCCCTATCACATGTACACACACATACACCACAGTGCTGTACAGAGAGTATATCAGCCATTCACATCAGCCCCTGCCCCAGAGGAGCTTACACTATATATACCCTATCATATATACACACACATACACCGCAGTGCTGTACAGAGAGTATATCAGCCATTCACATCAGTCCCTGCCCCAGAGGAGCTTACACTCTATATTCCCCATCACATGTACACACACATATACCGCAGTGCTGTACAGAGAGTATATCAGCCATTCACATCAGTCCCTGCCCCAGAGGAGCTTACACTCTATATTCCCTATCACATGTACACACACATATATACCACAGTGCTGTACAGAGAGTATTCAGCCATTCACATCAGTCCCTGCATGTAGGTCACATATACTACATGTCACACACGTCATATGCACAACACATCATACACATAAGTCATATGCAGAACACATCATACATCCGTCATATCCACTACACTTCGGAAACATATGTTATATACACAATGAAACACATATACAACCTGTCATACACTTAAGTCACATACATCATATACACAACACATCATACACATACATCATATACACAACACGTCATACACATACATCATATACACAACACGTCATACACATACATCATATACACAACACGTCATACACATACATCATATACACAACACGTCATACACATACATCATATACACAACACGTCATTTGCTTTTTTTCAGTTACATAGTTGTTTAGTCTTTAGCAGCACAGACTATACACAGTGACTACACTGTAAACCTTCTTGGAGGCTTTGAACCATTATCTCATTGTCAGCAGCTTCTGCAGGAATAGTAGGCGAAGGCTGGATAAGCGTGAGTATAACTAAGAATACTATGTTTTTTGCTGTATGGCTGTTGATGACAGCCTTGTTGCTGGGCAGATTATAAGGCTGTCTGGTCAGCTGGTTGGGTGAGCCAATGATATTGCGTGAGGGAGTGGTCAGATGATCAGTATATATTGGCTTGCTTGAATGTAGACAGCCTCATTTTTCTGGATCTTTGAAACAGGATCGGGCTGAGTATCTTTGCTCCTTTTTATACATTCTTTCTTACTTTGTATTTTATTTGCCTTTCTTTGGTCCCTGTGTCCCTGCTTTCTCACTTATGCCATCTTTCAGCCAGCCATACAGTGTCCACGCCGGCTGACCCATCCCATCCCCCCACACCTCCTTGTATTAGTCCCCCCACCTGCTTCGCTTTTCTCATGTGTGGGCAGCACCCCCCTCAACCCCCTCACCTGCCAAGGTTTCCCCAGGCACCGGTGGCTTCTGCCTGCGCAAGCAAGCTCCGGCAGCTTACTTGCCTCTGCCTCGCCTGTGGACTGCCCGCGTCTGCAGCCCCCGTATCCTATGTTCCCGCTGCGCACTCTGCAGTTACACACCTCCCCCCCCTTCAGCGGCTAACCCTGTGGTGTAGTCCCCAGATGGGTTGGCTATGCCACCCCCCAGCTTTGGGTGGTTCCGGTGCCCTGCCCTTGTGGCGGGCCTGGCAGCCATCTTAAAATCCCGGTGGCCATTTTGGGCGGTGCGCCTCAGCACTGCTCGCCAGGGCAACCATTCTGCCACCCCTGTTAGGGCCCACAGGCCCCCCCCCTTCACCCAGGCAGATTGCCACAGGCAGCGGGATCACATTTTTTCTGCATGCCTCTTCCACGCAAGGCCCTGTTACCTCCACTCCCAGTGTCTTCCTCACTTCTCATTTTGTTTAGGGGGTTCTGGGCAGGCCCCCCCCCCATGGCAGATGTCATTGTTTCTCCAGGCTTGCTCCCCATTTCAACAAACCCCCCCATTTTTCCTAATTTCCTCTTATCAATGTCTCCTCAACCTCCCCCCCGCCCCTTTTGCATGTACCATTCCTCATCTTACACCTCTATTCCACCAGGTGCCCCCCCCCACCTTTTTATTTTCATTTTATTTTCTCCCTGCGACCATTGGCTGCTCCTGGGTGCACCAGTTTCCCCCTCACTTCCGGGTTGCCTGCCAGCTCTATTATCTGTCCGGCCACTCACTTCCCCCGCTCCCACAACAGGGCCTCCTGTGCTTTTCCTTACCTATTTCCTGTAGATGCGGGAGGAGTTTTGTGAGAAGACTCGAGCGGCTGTTGATTCTGTATGTGTCGAGACGGCTCCGGCGGTCAAGCCGGTGGCTGCTCCGCGTAAAATCTTTGAAGATGATGTTGTGGGACCACCTGGTTCTGTTACTGGTCTGCCTGCCTCCGCGGTGGTTCCTCAAGATGATGCAGTAGTTAGTGCGGCTACTGTTCCAGTGCGGTGGCTAGTTCGGATAATGATCCAGTGCGTGTTGAGATGGCCATGGCGGACGAGTTGGCAGCTCCACCGCGTGAAAACATTGAAGATGGCTTCCTCGCAGAAGCATTGTAGAGGAGGTTCTGGGCCCACCTGGTTATGGTGAGTATGATTTGCTATGAATCCACTTTGTGTCTTTCACCTTCTGTTTACCTGGCGCGCCAGCATATAATTGACAGGAGGGTTGCGCAGCGTAAAAGAGAGGGGGGTTTAACACTCGCCTATGTAATTTTTCACATATATTTTAACCCTTTAACACTTAGTAATTACTTGCACACTTCTATACTTTACACTGCACTGTCACTCCTTTTACATTTTTCGTGTGATGCCCTGGGGGGGTCCTGGGCTGGATGTTATTTTGGGGTGCTCTGCGCCCTGGACCTGAACAGTTTAGTGTAGGGACTGCTAGTGACAGAGAAGCCTTGACGTGGCCTAGCAGCTTCCCATGTATTTGCAAATGCATGCAACTAATATCTCTTGATTTCTATTACCATATAGTCTTCATATATTGTTGCTAGTATAATTCAGTGTGCTGAGGAACAATAGGGGGTTAAACCCCCCCTCTCTTTTCTACTTGGTATGACCCCTCCCTTTCATGCACCTGAAAAAAGTACTACCAGATTGATTGAGCAGCTGCCATTTTTTGGTTTGTGATTTTTTTTGTTTAGGGTTGCGCAGCGGTTAGACGATAATTAGGCGATAATTCCAGGGAGGCTGATGACGCAGGCTATAGGGGTTAGGAAACAAGGATACTATACATTGTGTGAATTCAGTGTTTTCTGTGCGCTTTGCGTTTCAGCGAATAAGGATCCGCAGAAGTAAAATTTGCTGCATTTTCTCGCTCATTATGGGATGTCATAGGGTGGAATAAGGCTACATAGGTGAGTGTCGCAATTTTTGTGAATATAATAGTTTGGTTGTAGGGCATGCTCAGCTTTGCCAGGGGATATTTCGTGAGCGGATTGCGGAACATGGGCAGTTTTATTAATATATCTGTTTTTGTGATTTACATGTTTGTCTGGTCCAGAACTTTGGCATGGGGTGAATTTATGCCCAATGCGGGCGGAACCATGACGGTAGGGTGGTTATGCCTTTTGGGAATAAAAGCTGTTTAGTTTTGTTTATAGGTGTCACAGCAGCGTCTACCCCCTTTGGTCACGGGGCTGCCCCCGCATACCCTCTTATAAATATGGGTAAGCATGGTTCAGGAGGCGGCGGGGGGGAAGATGTTTCACCAGTTATGATCCCCGATGCCCCCGGAGGTCGGGCTGGTGTTTGCCCTCACCTGTGGAGTTGAGCTCCTGGATTAGGACTGCCAACATTAAAGGGGGGGGTTTAGCTCCCGACTTAGGGGTTAGCTCCAAGGGAGTTAGTTAAGGCTCAGTCGCCATTTTGTTTTGCTGCTTTTTCTCTGTGGTTATAGCTAACTTGGTAGGTAGAATTTTGTTGTGGTTCTAGGGTTTTTTATTCGTTTTCGTTGGACGTTGGTATAGCCTCTCCTTGACAGGACACCCCGCAGTTTGCATTCTGTCGGGATTTATTACTGATGTTTGCCGGCCAAGGTTTGGGGCAGAGGATTTTTCCTGGGGTAGATGGCGGTGCTTTTCCTTGTCCCCCTGCAGTATCTATGTATCTCTCCGGTGGGGTGGTTCCCACGCAGGTTGCGGGTGAGTTTCGGTTAGTGCAGCATTCATCCTATACATGGTGGTATCCTATGCATTGTGTAGTTCCGTTCATTATGCCATCCCCGAGGTTCCTCAGAGCAGTTTCTACATTTTGACCAGTTCTTTGGTTTTACTTCGCAGTTTTGGTGAATTAGCAGATAAATGTTCGCCTTCGGGCGGTGTGTTTTTTCAGCACTTATTTTTAGAAATCCTTTTATTTACATTGGCTGGTTGACGCCGGCACTGATCAGGTCGGTGTAGCACATCATCTAATCTGATTTCTCGTCATAGGTGCAGGAAGGAGTGGCGTCTGTTCGGATCCCCTTTTTTCTGCGCTGGCACCTTTTTTCCGTGTTTTGGGTGTTCCAGTTGCACATGACATGATGGACGGTTAGGTATCCTGTTTGGCTGTAGATCGAGATAGTTGCGATAGTAGGTTATGGATTTTTCTGCGCTTGTCATTGGCCCCAGGTTTGGTATGATGCAGGTTTTAGGAATAATTTGTTGCTGTTGGAGCCGTTTCCCTATTTTCGTGCCCGTATAAATCTGGTCAGTGCGACCGAGTTGGTGGATTAATTAATTTCTAGTGCAACAGAATTGGGTTTAGCTCATGCCATCAACTACCGACGCTCTCTGCGTTTGCTTTGTCATTTCGTTTTGTGAGCTTAGGTATCGAATATTAGTTTCGAACATGCAATATTGCGCTGCGGTCTCTTGTGCCAAGGATACTCCACACGTAAGCGCCTGCCTGGCAATTTTGGTGAGTTTATGGTGCCCAGCCATCTATGGAGGGTTAGTTTTTCAATATTTTGCTGGTATTTATGTTACTTCTTTGTTTGGAACCATTCGCAGCAGGGTGGGTCCAAAGCTACTGGTGGCTGCGCTAGCAGAGATCACATTCTATTGAATCTAAAAGGTATTTATGAACATCCCAGTCATTTATTACATGTTGGGTGAAGGGGTTCCCTTCTCGCGGCGCCTCCTTGCGGCCCTGTAATGAGCAGTTTTGATGACTTTGCTTGTGGTTACGGGTCAGGCAGCTTCTGACGGGTGTTAGGCCTCTCTTTTTCATTTGAACTTCTCGGCTGTAAGTTTCGGAGCATTTAGTTTGGTAGAGGGGGTGGCTGTCAGTAAGACGTCTTCATCGTCAGGGTTTTTGTTTAAAGATATTGTTTCAGGACATCAGTGGGGCTGGGTAGTTTCGGTGGGCAGTTGGGACCAAACAGATGGGGGTGGATAGTTTATTTTTATCAACATCCTGAGGTTTATCCGGTACGCCTTGCGGTGCATTATATATGTGGCGTCCTGCTAGTTGAGCACAAGGGCGGTGTACATGCCAATGTTACCCTGCGTACCGCATTTCAGTTAGAGCGCATGGGCGGTGTACAGGCCAATCTTACCCTGCGTACCGCATTTCAGTTAGAGCGCATGGGCGGTGTACAGGCCAATCTTACCCTGTGTACCGCATTTCAGTTAGAGCGCATGGGCGGTGTACATGCCAATCTTACCCTGCGTACCGCATTTCAGTCAGAGCGCATGGGCGGTGTACAGGCCAATCTTACCCTGCGTACCGCATTTCAGTCAGAGCGCATGGGCGGTGTACAGGCCAATCTTACCCTGCGTACCGCATTTCAGTTAGAGCGCATGGGCGGTGTACAGGCCAATCTTACCCTGCGTACCGCATTTCAGTTAGAGCGCATGGGCGGTGTACAGGCCAATCTTACCCTGCGTACCGCATTTCAGTCAGAGCGCATGGGCGGTGTACAGGCCAATCTTACCCTGCGTACCGCATTTCAGTCAGAGCGCATGGGCGGTGTACATGCCAATCTTACCCTGCGTACCGCATTTCAGTCAGAGCGCATGGGCGGTGTACAGGCCAATCTTACCCTGCGTACCGCATTTCAGTCAGAGCGCATGGGCGGTGTACAGGCCAATCTTACCCTGCGTACCGCATTTCAGTTAGAGCGCATGGGCGGTGTACAGGCCAATCTTACCCTGCGTACCGCATTTCAGTCAGAGCGCATGGGCGGTGTACAGGCCAATCTTACCTTGCGTACCGCATTTCAGTTAGAGCGCATGGGCGGTGTACAGGCCAATCTTACCCTGCGTACCGCATTTCAGTTAGAGCGCATGGGCGGTGTACAGGCCAATCTTACCTTGCGTACCGCATTTCAGTTAGAGCGCATGGGCGGTGTACAGGCCAATCTTACCCTGCGTACCGCATTTCAGTCAGAGCGCATGGGCGGTGTACAGGCCAATCTTACCCTGCGTACCGCATTTCAGTTAGAGCGCATGGGCGGTGTACAGGCCAATCTTACCCTGCGTACCGCATTTCAGTTCTCTGCTGTTTTGGTCAAAGTTTTGGTTGGGGTCGATTCTATGCTTTTAGCTTCTAGTATTCATTTCCTTCACATCGGGGCAGCTATTGGCGCAGCGACAGCGGGGGCATTTTATGCAGAGCTTAGGGTGTGAAAGTGGCTGCCTATTGAGAGATATATATATATAAGTTATGACTTGGACGTATTATTACTAATATAAGTTGAGGCGCAGGGCAGCCCAAAAGAATCCAGCCAAGGAGCAGGTGGGGGTACGCTGCAGCTCAGTGGCTTTATGTGGCGTAAGTTACGTTGTTGGGGCACTTGCCCTCGATGAACCTGGCGAATTTGTCCTGCTCCGCACGAGGGGACCCGGGCGCTTTTGTACGGAAGCGTCTCGGATTGGCCCAGCAGGGAAGTGGGACCCGCGCAGCATTAGTGCGTTTAGAGGGGGGACGTGTCAGTTGTTCCCCGAGTATTGGAGCGATGTAAAAGCTAGAACTGAGTCTGCAGCGTCTCTTTGCCACCCTGGTTAGGGTAATTAATTATAAATAAAAGCTGTGACCTTTTAGCCAAGCTCTTGTTGTCTGTGTCGTTATTTATTATGGGGGGTATCCACTTAGCGATATACAAACGAGAGCACGATTGCGACATTGCAATCGTGCCATCGTTTGTATAGCTAGTGATGTGCGTTCATTCGTTCAGTCCCGGCAGATCCCTCATCCCCCCACATGCAAAACCTGACGAGATCGTCAGGTTTACCTGCATGTACGGGCGATGTCGGAAGTGACCCAAGGGCACGCGCATCACGGATCGCTTCCGTCCAAAACATGCACGATGCATGCACGCGATTGCACGATAACGACATCATTATCGTGCAATCACTTGTTTAAATCGCTAAGTGGATACCCCCCATAAGTTTAAGTTAAGTAAGCTAGACAAGGTTGTTAAAGGTTTGAAGCAATAAACCAATGTATATCTTAGTTATACTGACACTGGAAACCATTATACAAGATAAACCTTTCGCCGTCACAAGTATTCCCAATGAGCCACACAATTATGGCCGCCAGCATCCATATGCATACGTGCCAACTCTCCCTCATTGTCAGGGAGACTCCCTGACTTATCATCAGTCTCCCTGTCTCCCTGAAGAGTCTGCCAATCTCCCTCATTTCACCTTACCCCCATTAAGACACTGTTATATAAAAGAAAAAACAGAGATATATACATTCAAATGGGATCATTAGTATAATTTCCCTGCATTGGTTATAAGGCACAATGATCCCTATGGCTACATGTATTTGCTGAGAAGTATCAGTGTGTTTCCATCAACAAGTAGATCTTACTAACTGCTTTGGGGCTCATTTACATGTGGATGTAAATCAATGTTATGACACGCCCCTCAGATGTAGCAGGACACGCCCACTTTACCGCCGCGCTCATAGGTGCTGCTTTCACAATCTCCCTGAAATGCTTTTTCAAAAGTAGGCAATTATGTCCATATGTTGTTTGCCTGGTGTCTGATGATTACATGTGTGACATTGTGTAAAGTGCTATAACACGTGACTGACATGACAGAACATACATATCATGCATGTGGCCACTTACCTATTTATTTCAAGACAATTTTCCTCTGAGCTTTCCTGTAGTGAATTCTGAGGTACAGGCAGGATTATTGCTGGCGGGAAACAGGTTCTACCCCCGGATCCTGTATCCTGTGATCAATGACATAATCCAATTATTCCTTTCCTTCCGGTATTTCAGTCACTTACTGATCTCTGCCAAACAGGTCATGTTTTAAGGATCCATTTGACCCGGTCAATAATTGTGCGATCAGACACATGGACAGCCGTCCTATCTGCGGCGTTATCAGGGGCGTATCTATAATGGGTGCAGGGTGTGCGGGGAACACAGGCCCCCTCCTCTCTAGAAATGCCCCTGAGTCCTATGTCCCTTAGACTTAGAGCTGATACAAAAAGGCAATTTAAAGAAAAGCGATCCACATTAAATAGGGCAACACTCAAACCAATGGTGATTATCACTTGATCACCCTAATAACAGTATACAGAGAAAAACAAGAAAGTTTCAGTGCGCTCCTAATGGGATTCAGGAGAACTTCTAAATAAGTTACAATTAATATGTCCACAATAATTCTATTTCAAACCCGTCATGATGTCACTACTCCATAGATCCACCTTGGTTATTTTAACCGCTGTGTTTTAGAGACAATCCTTATAATTTCTATGTCTAAACGACGTGATGATTTCACCATTCAATTCATCCACAAGGGTGGCTGTAATATACCACTAGCATATATGCCTATCTTACCCTGCGTACCGCAGGGTAACTGCAATGTAATGATGTGCTGGGCATATATGCTAGTGTTAGGGACCTGCAGAAAAATGGGGTCCCTTGATGCTGGGCTGCAGGCTTAAATGCTTTGATCAAATCATGACAAAATCCCCTTTGTTTTATTTGCTGCACACACATAAATTTACAGTATATTATTGTTAGCGCCGTTAGCAAAAGTTTTTCTGTTTTGTATACAGATTCACCATTCCAATACATTTTCAGTTCTATTCCTCTTTTAGATGCGGCTCTTCTTTTGTGCAGACTTCTTATGGTATATGTCCATGGAAAACACAAAGAGAGGTAGCCACCATAGCATAAAATCTTTTACACTTTATTAGGAATATACTTAGAAACATAAAAATGGAAGCGTACCGAATATGACCTTTTGAGAAAGGTACACTAACACATATAGGGGTATTATTATGCTCCCCCTATAGAGCGTTACCTTCCCCGTCTGGGTATGCGTCCAATATAATCACCAACGCGTTTCAACCACTATCTGGGTCTTTATCAAGGTGTGAAGTGATGCTGCAGTGACCAGCTATATATAGGGGACCAGGGACCGCCTTAGTTTTTCTCTTAACAATTACTTACATAGGTCTTGGAGCTGTCTATTAGTTCTTTGGTGCTGAGGACCAGCGTGCTCCCTATGGCGTCCCACGTGACTTCTATCGTGATGCGGAAGTGATTGCGTTCCAGCATCACCTGATGCGTTCCACGCGCCGCTACTTCCGCATCACGTGGTGCACTTATGGATTTTACAAACAGCGATAATCCAAGATCACCGCTGTTTGTCATGCAACGCTCTTGGCATGTTTTAGATGGCGAGAGCAAAGCGCTCCCTATTGCCGGCAAAGGAGACCCGGCGGTGCCTTCCTGGCTTCAACAAAGCCTTCCAGGCACTGCTGGGTCCCCGTATCATGCACATATGTAGACAGACCGTGGCAAATGCGAATTACTCCAAGCCCCATAGCTGGCAGCATTAGTATCATAGGTGGTGTGTTAGTAGTACAATGTTACAGTCGGTGGGTATTATAGGTGGTGTGTTAGTAGTACAGTGTTACAGTCGGGGGGTATTATAGGTGGTGTGTTAGTAGTACAGTGTTACAGTCGGGGGGTATTATAGGTGGTGTGTTAGTAGTACAGTGTTACAGTCGGTTATTATAGGTGGTGTGTTAGTAGTACAGTGTTACAGTCGGGGGGTATTATAGGTGGTATGTTAGTAGTACAGTGTTACAGTCAGTGGGTATTATAGGTGGTGTGTTAGTAGTACAGTGTTACAGTAGGGGGTATTATACGTGGTGTGTTAGTATAGTACAGTGTTACAGTCGGTTATTATAGGTGGTGTGTTAGTAGTACAGTGTTACAGTCGGAGGGTATTATAGGTGGTATGTTAGTAGTACAGTGTTACAGTTGGGGGTTATTATAGGTGGTGTGTTAGTAGTACAGTGTTACAGTCGGGGGGTATTATAGGTGGTGTGTTAGTAGTACAGTGTTACAGTTGGTGGGTATTATAGGTGGTGTGTTAGTATAGTACAGTGTTACAGTCGGTTATTATAGGTGGTGTGTTAGTAGTACAGTGTTACAGTCGGAGGGTATTATAGGTGGTATGTTAGTAGTACAGTGTTACAGTTGGGGGTTATTATAGGTGGTGTGTTAGTAGTACAGTGTTACAGTTGGGGGTTATTATAGGTGGTGTGTTAGTAGTACAGTGTTACAGTCGGGGGGTATTATAGGTGGTGTGTTAGTAGTACAGTGTTACAGTAGGGGGTATTATACGTGGTGTGTTAGTATAGTACAGTGTTACAGTCGGTGGGTATTATAGGTGGTGTGTTAGTATAGTACAGTGTTACAGTCGGTGGGTATTATAGGTGGTGTGTTAGTAGTACAGTGTTACAGTGGGTGGGTATTATAGGTGGTGTGTTAGTAGTACAGTGTTACAGTCGGTTATTATGGGTGGTGTGTTAGTAGTACAGTGTTACAGTCGGTGGGTATTATAGGTGGTGTCTTAGTAGTACAGTGTTACAGTTGGGGGGTATTATACGTGGTGTGTTAGTAGTACAGTGTTACAGTCGGTGGGTATTATAGGTGATGTGTTAGTAGTACAGTGTTACAGCCGGTTATTATAGGTGGTGTGTTAGTAGTACAGTGTTACAGTCGGGGGGTATTATAGGTGGTATGTTAGTAGTACAGTGTTACAGTCGGTGGGTATTATAGGTGGTGTGTTAGTAGTACAGTGTTACAGTAGGGGGTATTATACGTGGTGTGTTAGTATAGTACAGTGTTACAGTCGGTGGGTATTATAGGTGGTGTGTTAGTATAGTACAGTGTTACAGTCGGTGGGTATTATAGGTGGTGTGTTAGTAGTACAGTGTTACAGTCGGTGATTATGGGTGGTGTGTTAGAAGTACAGTGTTACAGTAGGGGGGTATTATAGGTGGTGTGTTAGTAGTACAGTGTTACTGTCGGGTATTACAGGTGGTGTGTTAGTAGTATAGTGTTACAGTCGGTGGGCATTATAGGTGGTGTGTTAGTAGTACAGTGTTACAGTGGGGGGGTATTATAGGTGATGTGTTAGTAGTACAGTGTTACAGTCGGTTATTATGGGTGGTGTCTTAGTAGTACAGTGTTACAGTCGGTGGGTATTATAGGTGGTGTGTTAGTAGTACAGTGTTACAGTCGGGTATTATAGGTGGTGTGTTAGTAGTATAGTGTTACAGTCGGTGGGTATTATAGGTGGTGTGTTAGTAGTAGAATGTTGCAGTCGGTGGGTATTATAGGTGGTGTGTTAGTGGTACAGTGTTACAGTGGGTGGGTATTATAGGTGGTGTGTTAGTAGTACAGTGTTACAGTCGGTTATTATGGGTGGTGTGTTAGTAGTACAGTGTTACAGTCGGTGGGTATTATAGGTGGTGTGTTAGTAGTACAGTGTTACAGTCGGGGGGTATTATACGTGGTGTGTTAGTAGTACAGTGTTACAGTCGGTGGGTATTATAGGTGATGTTTTAGTAGTACAGTGTTACAGTTGGTTATTATGGGTGGTGTGTTAGTAGTACAGTGTTACAGTCGGTGGGTATTATAGGTGGTGTGTTAGTAGTACAGTGTTACAGTCGGGGGGTATTATAGGTGGTATGTTAGTAGTACAGTGTTACAGTAGGGGGTATTATAGGTGGTGTGTTAGTATAGTACACTTTTACAGTCGGAAGGTATTATAGGTGGTGTGTTAGTAGTACAGTGTTACAGTCGGGTATTATAGGTGGTGTGTTAGTAGTATAGTGTTACAGTCGGTGGCTATTATAGGTATTGTGTTAGTAGTACAGTGTTACAGTGGGGGGGTATTATAGGTGATGTGTTACTAGTACAGTGTTACAGTCGGTTATTATGGGTGGTGAGTTAGTAGTACAGTATTACAGTCGGTGGGTATTATAGGTGGTGTGTTAGTAGTACAGTGTTACAGTCGGGTATTATAGGTGGTGTGTTAGTAGTATAGTGTTACAGTAGGGGGGTATTATAGGTGGCGTGTTAGTAGTACAGTGATACAGTAGGGGGGTATTATAGGTGGTATGTTAGTATAGTACAGTGTTACAGTCGGTGGGTATTAGAGGTTTTGTGTTAGTAGTACAGTGTTAGTCGGTGGGTATAAGAGGTGGTGTGTTAGGAGTACAGTGTTACAGTAGGGGGTATTATAGGTGGTGTGTTAGTAGTAGAATGTTACAGTCGGTGGGTATTATAGGTGGTGTGTTAGTAGTACAGTGTTACAGTGGGTGGGTATTATAGGTGGTGTGTTAGTAGTACAGTGTTACAGTCGGTTATTATGGGTGGTGTGTTAGTAGTACAGTGTTACAGTCGGTGGGTATTATAGGTGGTGTGTTAGTAGTACAGTGTTACAGTCGGGGGGTATTATACTTGGTGTGTTAGTAGTACAGAGTTACAGTCGGTGGGTATTATAGGTGATGTTTTAGTAGTACAGTGTTACAGTCGGTTATTATGGGTGGTGTGTTAGTAGTACAGTGTTACAGTCGGTGTGTATTATAGGTGGTGTGTTAGTAGTACAGTGTTACAGTCGGTGGGTATTATAGGTGGTGTGTTAGTAGTACAGTGTTACAGTCGGGTATTATAGGTGGTGTGTTAGTAGTATAGTGTTACAGTCGGTGGGTATTATAGGTGGTGTGTTAGTAGTACAGTGTTACAGTGGGGGGGTATTATAGGTGATGTGTTAGTAGTACAGTGTTACAGTCGGTTTTTATGGGTGGTGTGTTAGTAGTACAGTGTTACAGTCCGTGGGTATTATAGGTGGTGTGTTAGTAGTACAGTGTTACAGTTGGTTATTATGGGTGGTGTGTTAGTAGTACAGTGTTACAGTCGGGGGGTATTATAGGTGGTTTGTTAGTAGTACAGTGTTACAGTCAGTGGGTATTATAGGTGGTGTGTTAGTAGTACAGTGTTACAGTAGGGGGTATTATAGGTGGTGTGTTAGTATAGTACAGTTTTACAGTTGGTGGGTATTATAGGTGGTGTGTTAGTAGCACAGTGTTACAGTCGGAAGGTATTATAGGTGGTGTGTTAGTAGTACAGTGTTACAGTCGGGTATTATAGGTGGTGTGTTAGTAGTATAGTGTTACAGTCGGTGGCTATTATAGGTGGCGTGTTAGTAGTACAGTGATACAGTAGGGGGGTATTATAGGTGGTATGTTAGTATAGTACAGTGTTACAGTCGGTGGGTATAAGAGGTGGTGTGTTAGGAGTACAGTGTTACAGTAGGGGGTATTATAGGTGGTGTGTTAGTAGTAGAATGTTACAGTCGGTGGGTATTATAGGTGGTATGTTAGTAGTACAGTGTTACAGTCGGTGGGTATTATAGGTGGTATGTTAGTAGTACAGTGTTACAGTCGGTGGGTATTATAGGTGGTGTGTTAGTAGTACAGTGGTACAGTCGGTTATTATAGGTGGTGTGTTAGTATTACAGTGGGAGTTAAACAATAGAGCAGAATAAACAGTATCTGTTTAGGTTTTATCTTTATTACGGCTGAATGGAGAAAACATCTTTATATTCTACCACTACCTTCCTACCTATATATCTGTCTGTTATTACCCATAGGGGCTGTGTCCACTACTTCAAAGTCCATAGGGCCTGGCTGGACTGTGTTGTGCAGTCAGTTCTCCATAGGGGCTGTGTCCACTCCAAAGTCCTGTGCAGTGTCCCAGTCCTAAAGGGGTGCTGTAGTGTTGTCCAGGGGGTGCTCTGTCCATCAGGGGTGCTCCCCCCAAGTGCTAAAAAAATAATATATTTTCTGTGTTTGTGAATTGTGTGCGCAGTAGCCGCATGTGCATCAACAAAGTAGTGCCAAGCGTGCGCCTGTGTCATAAGTAAAGGGCCGGCTGGCTTGACCGTTAAAGGGTGCTGTAACCCCCGAAAGTACACTCCAGTCCAAACCAAAAAAAAATTATTTTCTGTGTTTGTGAATCGTGTGCGCAGTAGCCGCACGTGCATCAACAAAGTAGTGCCAAGCGTGCGTCTGTGTCATAAGTAAAGGGCCGGCTGGCTTGACCGTTAAAGGGTGCTGTAACCCCCAAAGTACACTCCAGTCCAAACCAAAAAAAAAATTATTTTCTGTGTTTGTGAATTGTGTGCGCAGTAGCCGCACGTGCATCAACAAAGTAGTGCCAAGCGTGCGCCTGTGTCATATGAAAAGGGCCGGCTGGCTTGACCGTTAAAGGGTGCTGTAACCCCCGAAAGTACACTCCAGTCCAAACCAAAAAAAAATTATTTTCTGTGTTTGTGAATCGTGTGCGCAGTAGCCGCACGTGCATCAACAAAGTAGAGCCAAGCGTGCGCCTGTGTCATAAGTAAAGGGCCGGCTGGCTTGACCGTTAAAGGGTGCTGTAACCCCCAAAGTACACTCCAGTCCAAACCAAAAAAAAAATTATTTTCTGTTTGTGAATTGTGTGCGCAGTAGCCGCACGTGCATCAACAAAGTAGAGCCAAGCGTGCGCCTGTGTCATAAGTAAAGGGCCGGCTGGCTTGACCGTTAAAGGGTGCTGTAACCCCCAAAGTACACTCCAGTCCAAACCAAAAAAAAAATTATTTTCTGTGTTTGTGAATTGTGTGCGCAGTAGCCGCACGTGCATCAACAAAGTAGTGCCAAGCGGGCGCCTGTGTCATATGAAAAGGGCCGGCTGGCTTGACCGTTAAAGGGTGCTGTAACCCCCGAAAGTACACTCCAGTCCAAACCAAAAAAAAATTATTTTCTGTGTTTGTGAATTGTGTGCGCAGTACCCGCACGTGCATCAACAAAGTAGAGCCAAGCGTGCGCCTGTGTCATAAGTAAAGGGCCGGCTGGCTTGACCGTTAAAGGGTGCTGTAACCCCCAAAGTACACTCCAGTCCAAACCAAAAAAAAAATTATTTTCTGTTTGTGAATTGTGTGCGCAGTAGCCGCACGTGCATCAACAAAGTAGTGCCAAGCGTGCGCCTGTGTCATAAGTAAAGGGCCGGCTGGCTTTACCGTTAAAGGGTGCTGTAACCCCCGAAAGTACACTCCAGTCCAAACCAAAAAAAAAATTATTTTCTGTCTTTGTGAATTGTGTGCGCAGTAGCCGCACGTGCATCAACAAAGTAGTGCCAAGCGTGCGCCTGTGTCATAAGTAAAGGGCCGGCTGGCTTGACCGTTAAAGGGTGCTGTAACCCCCAAAGTACACTCCAGTCCAAACCAAAAAAAATAAAATAGAGAAAGATCAAGAACCACTTCCTCCTAGTGCTGAAGCTGCTGCCACTAGTCATGACATAGACGATAACATGCCATCAACGTCGTCTGCCAAGGCCGATGCCCAATGTCATAGTAGAGGGCACATACAATCCCAAATGGCAAAGTTCAGGAAAATGACCTTGAAAAAGACATTTAAATCAGCTGAAGAGAAACGTAAACTTGCCAATATGCCATTTACGACACGGAGTGGCAAGGAACGGCTAAGGTCGATCCCTAGTATGTTCATGACTAGTGGTTCAGCTTCACATGACGATGGAAGCCCTCCTCCCACTAAAAAAATCAAAAGAGTTAAGCTGGCAAAAGCACAGCGAAGAACTGTGCTTTCTAAGAAGATATCACAAATCCCCAAGGAGAGTCCAAGTGTGGTGGTGGTTGCGATGCCTGACCTTCCCAGCACTGGACGGGAAGAGGTGGCTCTTTCCACCATTTGCACGCCCCCTGCAAGTGCTGAAAGGAACACCCACAGTCCACTTGCTGATATGCAAATTGAAGATGTCACTGTTGAAGTACAACAGGATGAGGATACTGGTGTAGCTGGCGCTGAGGAGGAAGTTGGCGAGGAGGATTCTGATGGTGATGTGGTTTGTTTAAATCAGGCTCCGGGGGAGACAGTTGTTGTCCGTGGGATGAAAAAGCCCATCACGGTCATGCCTGGGCAGAAGACCAAACATTCCACCTCTTTGGTCTGGCAATATTTCTATCCAAATCCGGACAACAACTGTCTTGCCATATGTACCATATGTAAAGGTGAAATAAGTAGGGGTAGGGACGTCAACCACCTAGGAACATCCTCCCTTATACGGCACCTGCAGCGCGTTCATAAAAAGTTACTGTCAAGTTCAGAAACTTTGGCTAAGACCGTAAGCAGTCCAGGGACACCTAAATCCCGTTGTCCTGTTGTATCCAAGCGCCTGCAAACCACACCGTCAACTCCCTCCTCGTCAATTTCCTCCTTAGTCAGGATCGGAAGTTGTCCTGCAGGCCATGTCTCTGGCATGACTGACTCTCCTATCCGGGATTCCTCCGGAGGATCCTGCATTGCTACGCCTACTGCTGCCGCTGCTGCTGTTGCTGCTGCTGGGAGTCGTTCATCATCCCAGAGAGGAAGTAGGAACACCACTACTTTTACTAAACAATTGACCCTCCAACAGTCCTTAGCGAGGAGGATGAAGTACAACAGCAGTCATCCTGAAGCAAAACGTATAACTGAGGCCTTGACTGCTATGTTGGTGTTAGACGTGCGTCCGGTATCCGCCATTAGTGCAGTGGGATTTAGACAATTGATGGAGGTAGTGTGTCCCCGGTTCCAAATCCCATCTAGATTCCACTTCACTAGGCAGGCGATACCGAGACTGTACAGAAACTTCAGAAAAAGTGTCCTCAGTGTCCTGAAAAATGCCGTTGTACACAATGTCCACTTAACCACGGACATGTGGACAAGTGGAACAGGGCAGACTAAGGACTATATGACTGTGACAGCCCACTGGGTAGATGTATCACCTTACGCAGCAACAGCAGCAGCGTCACCAGTAGCAGCATCTCTGAAACGCCAGCTCGTTACAAGGCAGGCTACGCTGTGTATCACCGGTTTCAGTAAGAGGCACACCGCCGACAACCTCTTAGAGAAACTGAGGGAAATCATTGCCCAGTGGCTTACCCCACTTAGACTCTCCTGGGGATTTGTGATATCTGACAACGCCACCAATATTGTGCGGGCATTACATCTGGGCAAATTCCAGCACGTCCCATGTTTTGCTCACACAATAAACTTGGTGGTGCAGAATTTTCTGAAAAGCGACAGGGGCGTGCAGGAGACGCTTTGGGTGGCCCGAATAATTTCTGGCCACTTTCGCCATTCAGCGACTGCGTGCCGAAGACTGGAGCGCCAGCAAACACTCTTGAACCTGCCCCGCCATCACCTGAAGCAAGAGGTTGTGACGCGGTGGAACTCAACCCTCTATATGCTTCAGAGGATGGAGGAGCAGCAAAAGGCCATACAAGCCAATACATCCACCTATGACATAGGCAAAGGAGGGGGTATGCACCTGACTCAAGCGCAGTGGAGAATGATTTCCGTGTTGTGCAAGGTTCTCCCGCCCTTCGAACTTGCCACACGTGAAGTCAGTTCAGACACAGCCAGCTTGAGTCAGGTCATTCCCCTCATCAGGCTTTTGCAGAAGCAGCTAGAGAAAGTGAAGGAGGAGCTAAGATGGAGCGATTCCGCTCGGCATGTGGGACTTGTGGATGAAGCCCTTCATTCGCTTTGCCAGGATTCCAGGGTGGTCAATCTGTTGAAATCAGACCACTACATTTTGGCCACCGTGCTTGATCCTAGGTTTAAAGCCTATGTGGTGTCTCTCTTTCCGGCCGACACAAGCCTGCAGAGGTGCAAAGACCTGCTGGTGAACACACTGTCAGCTGAAGCGGAACGTGACACGTCAACGGCTCCTTCTTCAGTTTCTCCCGCAACTGGGGCTGCCAGGAAAAAACTTAGGTATCCTAAGCAACCCGCTGGCGGTGATGCAGGGCAGGCAGGACCAAGTTTGGATATCTGGTCCGGACTGAAGGACCTGGCAACAATTTCTGACATGTCTACTGTCACTGCATATGATACTGTCACCATTGACAGAATGGTGGAGGATTACATCGGTGACAGCATCCAAGTAGGCATGTCAGACAGTCCATACCTGTACTGGCAGGAAAAAGAGGCAATTTGGAGGTCCCTGTACAAACTGGCTCTATTTTACCTGAGTTGCCCCCCCTCCAGTGTGTACTCTGAAAGAGTGTTTAGTGCAGCCGGGAACCTTGTCAGCGAAAGGCGTAGGAGGTTCCTTCCACAGAATGTGGAGAAGATGATGTTCATCAAAATGAATTATCAGCTCTTCCAGGGAGACCAGCCTCCAGAAGGTACAGAGGGACCTGTGGTGGTGGATTCAAGTGGGGACGAGTTAATACTTTGTGAGGATGAGGATGTACACACTGAAGAGGGTGAGGAATCGGTGGATGAGGAGGATGAGGATGACATCTTGCCTCCGTAGAGCCAGTTTGTGCAGGGACACATTAATTGCCAGCTTGTTTTGTGGGGGCCCAACCGAACCAATCATTTCAGCCACAGTTGTGTGGCAGACCCTGGCGCTGAAATGATTGTTTTGTTAAAGTGTGCATGTCCTGTTTATACAACATAAGGGTGGGTGGGAGGGCCCAAGGACAATTCCATCTTGCACCTCTTTTTTTTGTTTGCATTATGTACAGTTTGGGGCCTAGTTTTTCAAACTGCCATCCTGTCTGCCACTGCAGTGTCACTCCTAGATGGGTCACGTGTTTGTGCCGCCCACTCGTGTCGCTTAGCATAGTCATCCAGCTACCTCGGTGCAACCTTTTGGCCATAAAAACACTATTGTGAGGTGTGAGGTGTTCAGAATAGACTGGAAATGAGTGGAAATTAAGGTTATTGAGGGTAATAATAGCATAGGAGCAGAAAAACATACAAATTCAGTGATTTTAGCTGTTTTTATGCTTTTTTTAAAAAAAAATACAGATCCAAAACACAAAACCCAGAACCCAAAACACGGAAAGTGGCCGGTGCACACCCCTAATATAAAATAAAACTACCTCACAGCATAGACAGCTGCTACTTCTATTGTTCTGTGTGCTGACTCTCAGTATCGGTATGTGGAGGCTGCGGAGCCTGGATATAATTCTCAGTATCGGTATGTGGAGGCTGCGGAGCCTGGATATAATTCTCAGTATCGGTATGTGGAGGCTGCTGCACAGTACTGACTGTCTTGTTCCTTTCCTGGATATAATTCTCAGTATCGGTATGTGGAGGCTGCTGCACAGTACTGACTGTCTTGGTCCTTTCCTGGATATAATTCTCAGTATCGGTATGTGGAGGCTGCTGCACAGTACTGACTGTCTTGTTCCTTTCCTGGATATAATTCTCAGTATCGGTATGTGGAGGCTGCTGCACAGTACTGACTGTCTTGGTCATTTCCTGGATATAATTCTCAGTATCGGTATGTGGGGGCTGCTGCACAGTACTGACTGTCTTGTTCCTTTCCTGGATATAATTCTCAGTATCGGTATGTGGAGGCTGCTGCACAGTACTGACTGTCTTGTTCCTTTCCTGGATATAATTCTCAGTATCGGTATGTGGAGGCTGCGGAGCATGGATATAATTCTCAGTATCGGTATGTGGAGGCTGCTGCACAGTACTGACTGTCTTGTTCCTTTCCTGGATATAATTCTCAGTATCGGTATGTGGAGGCTGCTGCACAGTACTGACTGTCTTGTTCCTTTCCTGGATATAATTCTCAGTATCGGTATGTGGAGGCTGCTGCACAGTACTGACTGTCTTGTTCCTTTCCTGGATATAATTCTCAGTATCGGTATGTGGAGGCTGCTGCACAGTACTGACTGTCTTGTTCCTTTCCTGGATATAATTCTCAGTATCGGTATGTGGAGGCTGCTGCACAGTACTGACTGTCTTGTTCCTTTCCTGGATATAATTCTCAGTATCGGTATGTGGAGGCTGCTGCACAGTACTGACTGTCTTGTTCCTTTCCTGGATATAATTCTCAGTATCGGTATGTGGAGGCTGCTGCACAGTACTGACTGTCTTGTTCCTTTCCTGGATATAATTCTCAGTATCGGTATGTGGAGGCTGCTGCACAGTACTGACTGTCTTGTTCCTTTCCTGGATATAATTCTCAGTATCGGTATGTGGAGGTTGCTGCACAGTACTGACTGTCTTGTTCCTTTCCTGGATATAATTCTCAGTATCGGTATATGGAGGCTGCTGTACAGTACTGACTGTCTTGTTCCTTTCCTGGATATAATTCTCAGTATCGGTATGTGGAGGCTGCTGCACAGTACTGACTGTCTTGTTCCTTTCCTGGATATAATTCTCAGTATCGGTATATGGAGGCTGCTGTACAGTACTGACTGTCTTGTTCCTTTCCTGGATATAATTCTCAGTATCGGTATGTGGAGGCTGCTGCACAGTACTGACTGTCTTGGTCCTTTCCTGGATATAATTCTCAGTATCGGTATGTGGAGGCTGCTGCACAGTACTGACTGTCTTGTTCCTTTCCTGGATATAATTCTCAGTATCGGTATGTGGAGGCTGCTGCACAGTACTGACTGTCTTGGTCCTTTCCTGGATATAAGTCTCAGTATCGGTATGTGGAGGCTGCTGCACAGTACTGACTGTCTTGTTCCTTTCCTGGATATAATTCTCAGTATCGGTATGTGGAGGCTGCTGCACAGTACTGACTGTCTTGTTCCTTTCCTGGATATAATTCTCAGTATCGGTATGTGGGGGCTGCTGCACAGTACTGACTGTCTTGTTCCTTTCCTGGATATAATTCTCAGTATCGGTATGTGGAGGCTGCTGCACAGTACTGACTGTCTTGTTCCTTTCCTGGATATAATTCTCAGTATCGGTATGTGGAGGCTGCGGAGCATGGATATAATTCTCAGTATCGGTATGTGGAGGCTGCTGCACAGTACTGACTGTCTTGTTCCTTTCCTGGATATAATTCTCAGTATCGGTATGTGGAGGCTGCTGCACAGTACTGACTGTCTTGTTCCTTTCCTGGATATAATTCTCAGTATCGGTATGTGGAGGCTGCTGCACAGTACTGACTGTCTTGTTCCTTTCCTGGATATAATTCTCAGTATCGGTATGTGGAGGCTGCTGCACAGTACTGACTGTCTTGTTCCTTTCCTGGATATAATTCTCAGTATCGGTATGTGGAGGCTGCTGCACAGTACTGACTGTCTTGTTCCTTTCCTGGATATAATTCTCAGTATCGGTATGTGGAGGCTGCTGCACAGTACTGACTGTCTTGTTCCTTTCCTGGATATAATTCTCAGTATCGGTATGTGGAGGCTGCTGCACAGTACTGGCTTTCTTGTTCCTTTCCTGGATATAATTCTCAGTATCGGTATGTGGAGGCTGCTGCACAGTACTGACTGTCTTGTTCCTTTCCTGGATATAATTCTCAGTATCGGTATGTGGAGGCTGCTGCACAGTACTGACTGTCTTGTTCCTTTCCTGGATATAATTCTCAGTATCGGTATATGGAGGCTGCTGTACAGTACTGACTGTCTTGTTCCTTTCCTGGATATAATTCTCAGTATCGGTATGTGGAGGCTGCTGCACAGTACTGACTGTCTTGTTCCTTTCCTGGATATAATTCTCAGTATCGGTATATGGAGGCTGCTGTACAGTACTGACTGTCTTGTTCCTTTCCTGGATATAATTCTTAGTATCGGTATGTGGAGGCTGCGGAGCCTGGATATAATTCTCAGTATCGGTATGTGGAGGCTGCGGAGCCTGGATATAATTCTCAGTATAGGTATGTGGAGGCTGCGGAGCCTGGATATAATTCTCAGTATCGTATGTGGAGGCTGCGGAGCCTGGATATAATTCTCAGTATCGGTATGTGGAGGCTGCTGCACAGTACTGACTGTCTGGTTCCTTTCCTGGATATAATTCTCAGTATCGGTATGTGGAGGCTGCTGCACAGTACTGACTGTCTTGTTCCTTTCCTGGATATAATTCTCAGTATCAGTATGTGGGGGCTGCTGCACAGTACTGACTGTCTTGTTCCTTTCCTGGATATAATTCTCAGTATCGGTATGTGGAGGCTGCTGCACAGTACTGACTGTCTGGTTCCTTTCCTGGATATAATTCTCAGTATCGGTATGTGGAGGCTGCTGCACAGTACTGACTGTCTTGTTCCTTTCCTGGATATAATTCTCAGTATCGGTATGTGGGGGCTGCTGCACAGTACTGACTGTCTTGTTCCTTTCCTGGATATAATTCTCAGTATCGGTATGTGGAGGCTGCTGCACAGTACTGACTGTCTTGTTCCTTTCCTGGATATAATTCTCAGTATCGGTATGTGGAGGCTGCTGTACAGTACTGACTGTCTTGTTCCTTTCCTGGATATAATTCTCAGTATCGGTATGTGGAGGCTGCTGCACAGTACTGACTGTCTTGTTCCTTTCCTGGATATAATTCTCAGTATCGGTATATGGAGGCTGCTGTACAGTACTGACTGTCTTGTTCCTTTCCTGGATATAATTCTCAGTATCAGTATTTGGAGGCTGCGGAGCCTGGATATAATTCTCAGTATCGGTATGTGAAGGCTGCGGAGCCTGGATATAATTCTCAGTATCGGTATGTGGAGGCTGCGGAGCCTGGATATAATTCTCAGTATCGGTATGTGGAGGCTGCTGCACAGTACTGACTGTCTGGTTCCTTTCCTGGATATAATTCTCAGTATCGGTATGTGGAGGCTGCTGCACAGTACTGACTGTCTTGTTCCTTTCCTGGATATAATTCTCAGTATCAGTATGTGGGGGCTGCTGCACAGTACTGACTGTCTTGTTCCTTTCCTGGATATAATTCTCAGTATCGGTATGTGGAGGCTGCTGCACAGTACTGACTGTCTTGTTCCTTTCCTGGATATAATTCTCAGTATCGGTATGTGGAGGCTGCTGCACAGTACTGACTGTCTGGTTCCTTTCCTGGATATAATTCTCAGTATCGGTATGTGGGGGCTGCTGCACAGTACTGACTGTCTTGTTCCTTTCCTGGATATAATTCTCAGTATCGGTATGTGGAGGCTGCTGCACAGTACTGACTGTCTTGTTCCTTTCCTGGATATAATTCTCAGTATCGGTATGTGGAGGCTGCTGTACAGTACTGACTGTCTTGTTCCTTTCCTGGATATAATTCTCAGTATCGGTATGTGGAGGCTGCTGCACAGTACTGACTGTCTTGTTCCTTTCCTGGATATAATTCTCAGTATCGGTATATGGAGGCTGCTGTACAGTACTGACTGTCTTGTTCCTTTCCTGGATATAATTCTCAGTATTGGTATGTGGAGGCTGCTGCACAGTACTGACTGTCTTGTTCCTTTCCTGGATATAATTCTCAGTATCAGTATGTGGAGGCTGCTGCACAGTACTGACTGTCTTGGTCCTTTCCTGGATATAATTCTCAGTATCGGTATGTGGAGGCTGCTGCACAGTACTCACTGTCTTGTCCCTTTCCTGGATATAATTCTCAGTATCGGTATGTGGAGGCTGCTGCACAGTACTGACTGTCTTGTTCTTTCCTGGATATAATTCTCAGTATCGGTATGTGGAGGCTGCTGCACAGTACTGACTGTCTTGTTCCTTTCCTGGATATAATTCTCAGTATCGGTATGTGGAGGCTGCTGCACAGTACTGACTGTCTTGTTCCTTTCCTGGATATAATTCTCAGTATCGGTATGTGGAGGCTGCTGCACAGTACTGACTGTCTTGTTCCTTTCCTGGATATAATTCTCAGTATCGGTATGTGGAGGCTGCTGCACAGTACTGACTGTCTTGTTCCTTTCCTGGATATAATTCTCAGTATCGGTATATGGAGGCTGCTGTACAGTACTGACTGTCTTGTTCCTTTCCTGGATATAATTCTCAGTATCGGTATGTGGAGGCTGCTGCACAGTACTGACTGTCTTGTACCTTTCCTGGATATAATTCTCAGTATCGATAAATGGAGGCTGCTGTACAGTACTGACTGTCTTGTTCCTTTCCTGGATATAATTCTCAGTATCGGTATGTGGAGGCTGCGGAGCCTGGATATAATTCTCAGTATCGGTATGTGGAGGCTGCGGAGCCTGGATATAATTCTCAGTATCGGTATGTGGAGGCTGCGGAGCCTGGATATAATTCTCAGTATCGGTATGTGGAGGCTGCGGAGCCTGGATATAATTCTCAGTATCGGTATGTGGAGGCTGCTGCACAGTACTGACTGTCTGGTTCCTTTCCTGGATATAATTCTCAGTATCGGTATGTGGAGGCTGCTGCACAGTACTGACTGTCTTGTTCCTTTCCTGGATATAATTCTCAGTATCAGTATGTGGGGGCTGCTGCAGAGTACTGACTGTCTTGTTCCTTTCCTGGATATAATTCTCAGTATCGGTATGTGGAGGCTGCTGCACAGTACTGACTGTCTTGTTCCTTTCCTGGATATAATTCTCAGTATCGGTATGTGGAGGCTGCTGCACAGTACTGACTGTCTTGTTCCTTTCCTAGATATAATTCTCAGTATCGGTATGTGGGGGCTGCTGCACAGTACTGACTGTCTTGTTCCTTTCCTGGATATAATTCTCAGTATCGGTATGTGGAGGCTGCTGCACAGTACTGACTGTCTTGTTCCTTTCCTGGATATAATTCTCAGTATCGGTATATGGAGGCTGCTGTACAGTACTGACTGTCTTATTCCATTCCTGGATATAATTCTCAGTATCGGTATGTGGAGGCTGCTGCACAGTACTGACTGTCTTGTTCCTTTCCTGGATATAATTCTCAGTATCGGTATATGGAGGCTGCTGTACAGTACTGACTGTCTTGTTCCTTTCCTGGATATAATTCTCAGAATCAGTATTTGGAGGCTGCGGAGCCTGGATATAATTCTCAGTATCGGTATGTGAAGGCTGCGGAGCCTGGATATAATTCTCAGTATCGGTATGTGGAGGCTGCGGAGCCTGGATATAATTCTCAGTATCGGTATGTGGAGGCTGCTGCACAGTACTGACTGTCTGGTTCCTTTCCTGGATATAATTCTCAGTATCGGTATGTGGAGGCTGCTGCACAGTACTGACTGTCTTGTTCCTTTCCTGGATATAATTCTCAGTATCAGTATGTGGAGGCTGCTGCACAGTACTGACTGTCTTGTCCCTTTCCTGGATATAATTCTCAGTATCGGTATATGGAGGCTGCTGCACAGTACTGACTGTCTTGTCCCTTTCCTGGATATAATTCTCAGTATCGGTATGTGGAGGCTGCTGCACAGTACTGACTGTCTTGGTCCTTTCCTGGATATAATTCTCAGTATCGGTATGTGGAAGCTGCTGCACAGTACTGACTGTCTTGTTCCTTTCCTGGATATAATTCTCAGTATCGGTATGTGGAGGCTGCTGCACAGTACTGACTGTCTTGTTCCTTTCCTGGATATAATTCTCAGTATCGGTATGTGGGGGCTGCTGCACAGTACTGACTGTCTTGTTCCTTTCCTGGATATAATTCTCAGTATCGGTATGTGGAGGCTGCTGCACAGTACTGACTGTCTAGTTCCTTTCCTGGATATAATTCTCAGTATCGGTATGTGGAAGCTGCTGCACAGTACTGACTGTCTTGTTCCTTTCCTGGATATAATTCTCAGTATCGGTATATGGAGGCTGCTGCACAGTACTGACTGTCTTGTTCCTTTCCTGGATATAATTCTCAGTATCGGTATGTGGGGGCTGCTGCACAGTACTGACTGTCTTGTTCCTTTCCTGGATATAATTCTCAGTATCGGTATGTGGAGGCTGCTGCACAGTACTGACTGTCTTGTTCCTTTCCTGGATATAATTCTCAGTATCGGTATGTGGAGGCTGCTGCACAGTACTGACTGTCTTGTTCCTTTCCTGGATATAATTCTCAGTATCGGTATGTGGAGGCTGCTGCACAGTACTGACTGTCTTGTTCCTTTCCTGGATATAATTCTCAGTATCGGTATGTGGAGGCTGCTGCACAGTACTGACTGTCTTGTCCCTTTCCTGGATATAATTCTCAGTTTCGGTATATGGAGGCTGCTGCACAGTACTGACTGTCTTGTCCCTTTCCTGGATATAATTCTCAGTATCGGTATATGGAGGCTGCTGTACAGTACTGACTGTCTTGTTCCTTTCCTGGATATAATTCTCAGTATCGGTATGTGGAGGCTGCTGCACAGTACTGACTGTCTTGTTCCTTTCCTCGATATAATTCTCAGTATCGGTATATGGAGGCTGCTGTACAGTACTGACTGTCTTGTTCCTTTCCTGGATATAATTCTCAGTATCAGTATTTGGAGGCTGCGGAGCCTGGATATAATTCTCAGTATCGGTATGTGAAGGCTGCGGAGCCTGGATATAATTCTCAGTATCGGTATGTGGAGGCTGCGGAGCCTGGATATAATTCTCAGTATCGGTATGTGGAGGCTGCTGCACAGTACTGACTGCCTGTTTCCTTTCCTGGATATAATTCTCAGTATCGGTATGTGGAGGCTGCTGCACAGTACTGACTGTCTTGTTCCTTTCCTGGATATAATTCTCAGTATCAGTATGTGGGGGCTGCTGCACAGTACTGACTGTCTTGTTCCTTTCCTGGATATAATTCTCAGTATCGGTATGTGGAGGCTGCTGCACAGTACTGACTGTCTTGTTCCTTTCCTGGATATAATTCTCAGTATCGGTATGTGGAGGCTGCTGCACAGTACTGACTGTCTTGTTCCTTTCCTGGATATAATTCTCAGTATCGGTATGTGGGGGCTGCTGCACAGTACTGACTGTCTTGTTCCTTTCCTGGATATAATTCTCAGTATCGGTATGTGGAGGCTGCTGCACAGTACTGACTGTCTTGTTCCTTTCCTGGATATAATTCTCAGTATCGGTATGTGGAGGCTGCTGTACAGTACTGACTGTCTTGTTCCTTTCCTGGATATAATTCTCAGTATCGGTATGTGGAGGCTGCTGCACAGTACTGACTGTCTTGTTCCTTTCCTGGATATAATTCTCAGTATCGGTATATGGAGGCTGCTGTACAGTACTGACTGTCTTGTTCCTTTCCTGGATATAATTCTCAGTATCGGTATGTGGAGGCTGCTGCACAGTACTGACTGTCTTGTTCCTTTCCTGGATATAATTCTCAGTATCAGTATGTGGAGGCTGCTGCACAGTACTGACTGTCTTGGTCCTTTCCTGGATATAATTCTCAGTATCGGTATGTTGAGGCTGCTGCACAGTACTCACTGTCTTGTCCCTTTCCTGGATATAATTCTCAGTATCGGTATGTGGAGGCTGCTGCACAGTACTGACTGTCTTGTTCTTTCCTTTATATAATTCTCAGTATCGGTATGTGGAGGCTGCTGCACAGTACTGACTGTCTTGTTCCTTTCCTGGATATAATTCTCAGTATTGGTATATGGAGGCTGCTGTACAGTACTGACTGTCTTGTTCCTTTCCTGGATATAATTCTCAGTATTGGTATGTGGAGGCTGCTGCACAGTACTGACTGTCTTGTTCCTTTCCTGGATATAATTCTCAGTATCAGTATGTGGAGGCTGCTGCACAGTACTGACTGTCTTGGTCCTTTCCTGGATATAATTCTCAGTATCGGTATGTGGAGGCTGCTGCACAGTACTCACTGTCTTGTCCCTTTCCTGGATATAATTCTCAGTATCGGTATGTGGAGGCTGCTGCACAGTACTGACTGTCTTGTTCTTTCCTGGATATAGTTCTCAGTATCGGTATATGGAGGCTGCTGTACAGTACTGACTGTCTTGTTCCTTTCCTGGATATAATTCTCAGTATCAGTATTTGGAGGCTGCGGAGCCTGGATATAATTCTCAGTATCGGTATGTGAAGGCTGCGGAGCCTGGATATAATTCTCAGTATCGGTATGTGGAGGCTGCGGAGCCTGGATATAATTCTCAGTATCGGTATGTGGAGGCTGCTGCACAGTACTGACTGTCTGGTTCCTTTCCTGGATATAATTCTCAGTATCGGTATGTGGAGGCTGCTGCACAGTACTGACTGTCTTGTTCCTTTCCTGGATATAATTCTCAGTATCAGTATGTGGGGGCTGCTGCACAGTACTGACTATCTTGTTCCTTTCCTGGATATAATTCTCAGTATCGGTATGTGGAGGCTGCTGCACAGTACTGACTGTCTTGTTCCTTTCCTGGATATAATTCTCAGTATCGGTATGTGGAGGCTGCTGCACAGTACTGACTGTCTTGTTCCTTTCCTGGATATAATTCTCAGTATCGGTATGTGGGGGCTGCTGCACAGTACTGACTGTCTTGTTCCTTTCCTGGATATAATTCTCAGTATCGGTATGTGGAGGCTGCTGCACAGTACTGACTGTCTTGTTCCTTTCCTGGATATAATTCTCAGTATCGGTATGTGGAGGCTGCTGTACAGTACTGACTGTCTTGTTCCTTTCCTGGATATAATTCTCAGTATCGGTATGTGGAGGCTGCTGCACAGTACTGACTGTCTTGTTCCTTTCCTGGATATAATTCTCAGTATCGGTATATGGAGGCTGCTGTACAGTACTGACTGTCTTGTTCCTTTCCTGGATATAATTCTCAGTATCGGTATGTGGAGGCTGCTGCACAGTACTGACTGTCTTGTTCCTTTCCTGGATATAATTCTCAGTATCGGTATGTGGAGGCTGCTGCACAGTACTGACTGTCTTGGTCCTTTCCTGGATATAATTCTCAGTATCGGTATGTTGAGGCTGCTGCACAGTACTCACTGTCTTGTCCCTTTCCTGGATATAATTCTCAGTATCGGTATGTGGAGGCTGCTGCACAGTACTGACTGTCTTGTTCTTTCCTTTATATAATTCTCAGTATCGGTATGTGGAGGCTGCTGCACAGTACTGACTGTCTTGTTCCTTTCCTGGATATAATTCTCAGTATCGGTATATGGAGGCTGCTGTACAGTACTGACTGTCTTGTTCCTTTCCTGGATATAATTCTCAGTATTGGTATGTGGAGGCTGCTGCACAGTACTGACTGTCTTGTTCCTTTCCTGGATATAATTCTCAGTATCAGTATGTGGAGGCTGCTGCACAGTACTGACTGTCTTGGTCCTTTCCTGGATATAATTCTCAGTATCGGTATGTGGAGGCTGCTGCACAGTACTCACTGTCTTGTCCCTTTCCTGGATATAATTCTCAGTATCGGTATGTGGAGGCTGCTGCACAGTACTGACTGTCTTGTTCTTTCCTGGATATAATTCTCAGTATCGGTATGTGGAGGCTGCTGCACAGTACTGACTGTCTTGTTCCTTTCCTGGATATAATTCTCAGTATCAGTATGTGGAGGCTGCTGCACAGTACTGACTGTCTTGTCCCTTTCCTGGATATAATTCTCAGTATCGGTATATGGAGGCTGCTGCACAGTACTGACTGTCTTGTCCCTTTCCTGGATATAATTCTCAGTATCGGTATGTGGAGGCTGCTGCACAGTACTGACTGTCTTGGTCTTTTCCTGGATATAATTCTCAGTATCGGTATGTGGAAGCTGCTGCACAGTACTGACTGTCTTGTTCCTTTCCTGGATATAATTCTCAGTATCGGTATGTGGAGGCTGCTGCACAGTACTGACTGTCTTGTTCCTTTCCTGGATATAATTCTCAGTATCGGTATGTGGGGGCTGCTGCACAGTACTGACTGTCTTGTTCCTTTCCTGGATATAATTCTCAGTATCGGTATATGGAGGCTGCTGCACAGTACTGACTGTCTTGTTCCTTTCCTGGATATAATTCTCAATATCGGTATGTGGGGGTTGCTGCACAGTACTGACTGTCTTGTTCCTTTCCTGGATATAATTCTCAGTATCGGTATGTGGAGGCTGCTGCACAGTACTGACTGTCTTGTTCCTTTCCTGGATATAATTCTCAGTATCGGTATGTGGAGGCTGCTGCACAGTACTGACTGTCTTGTTCCTTTCCTGGATATAATTCTCAGTATCGGTATGTGGAGGCTGCTGCACAGTACTGACTGTCTTGTTCCTTTCCTGGATATAATTCTCAGTATCGGTATGTGGAGGCTGCTGCACAGTACTGACTGTCTTGTCCCTTTCCTGGATATAATTCTCAGTATCGGTATATGGAGGCTGCTGCACAGTACTGACTGTCTTGTCCCTTTCCTGGATATAATTCTCAGTATCGGTATATGGAGGCTGCTGTACAGTACTGACTGTCTTGTTCCTTTCCTGGATATAATTCTCAGTATCGGTATGTGGAGGCTGCTGCACAGTACTGACTGTCTTGTTCCTTTCCTCGATATAATTCTCAGTATCGGTATATGGAGGCTGCTGTACAGTACTGACTGTCTTGTTCCTTTCCTGGATATAATTCTCAGTATCAGTATTTGGAGGCTGCGGAGCCTGGATATAATTCTCAGTATCGGTATGTGAAGGCTGCGGAGCCTGGATATAATTCTCAGTATCGGTATGTGGAGGCTGCGGAGCCTGGATATAATTCTCAGTATCGGTATGTGGAGGCTGCTGCACAGTACTGACTGTCTTTTTCCTTTCCTGGATATAATTCCTAGTATCGGTATGTGGAGGCTGCTGCACAGTACTGACTGTCTTGTTCCTTTCCTGGATATAATTCTCAGTATCAGTTTGTGGGGGCTGCTGCACAGTACTGACTGTCTTGTTCCTTTCCTGGATATAATTCTCAGTATCGGTATGTGGAGGCTGCTGCACAGTACTGACTGTCTTGTCCTTTCCTGGATATAATTCTCAGTATCGGTATGTGGGGGCTGCTGCACAGTACTGACTGTCTTGTTCCTTTCCTGGATATAATTCTCAGTATCGGTATGTGGGGGCTGCTGCACAGTACTGACTGTCTTGTTCCTTTCCTGGATATAATTCTCAGTATCGGTATGTGGAGGCTGCTGCACAGTACTGACTGTCTTGTTCCTTTCCTGGATATAATTCTCAGTATCGGTATGTGGAGGCTGCTGCACAGTACTGACTGTCTTGTTCCTTTCCTGGATATAATTCTCAGTATCGGTATATGGAGGCTGCTGTACAGTACTGACTGTCTTGTTCCTTTCCTGGATATAATTCTCAGTATCGGTATGTGGAGGCTGCTGCACAGTACTGACTGTCTTGTTCCTTTCCTGGATATAATTCTCAGTATCAGTATGTGGAGGCTGCTGCACAGTACTGACTGTCTTGGTCCTTTCCTGGATATAATTCTCAGTATCGGTATGTTGAGGCTGCTGCACAGTACTCACTGTCTTGTCCCTTTCCTGGATATAATTCTCAGTATCGGTATGTGGAGGCTGCTGCACAGTACTGACTGTCTTGTTCTTTCCTTTATATAATTCTCAGTATCGGTATGTGGAGGCTGCTGCACAGTACTGACTGTCTTGTTCCTTTCCTGGATATAATTCTCAGTATCAGTATGTGGAGGCTGCTGCACAGTACTGACTGTCTTGTCCCTTTCCTGGATATAATTCTCAGTATCGGTATATGGAGGCTGCTGCACAGTACTGACTGTCTTGTCCCTTTCCTGGATATAATTCTCAGTATCGGTATGTGGAGGCTGCTGCACAGTACTGACTGTCTTGTTCCTTTCCTGGATATAATTCTCAGTATCGGTATGTGGAAGCTGCTGCACAGTACTGACTGTCTTGTTCTTTCCTGGATATAATTCTCAGTATCGGTATGTGGAGGCTGCTGCACAGTACTGACTGTCTTGTTCCTTTCCTGGATATAATTCTCAGTATCGGTATATGGAGGCTGCTGCACAGTACTGACTGTCTTGTTCCTTTCCTGGATATAATTCTCAGTATCGGTATGTGGAGGCTGCGGAGCCTGGATATAATTCTCAGTATCGGTATGTGGAGGCTGCGGAGCCTGGATATAATTCTCAGTATCGGTATGTGGAGGCTGCGGAGCCTGGATATAATTCTCAGTATCGGTATGTGGAGGCTGCGGAGCCTGGATATAATTCTCAGTATTGGTATGTGGAGGCTGCTGCACAGTACTGACTGTCTGGTTCCTTTCCTGGATATAATTCTCAGTATCGGTATGTGGAGGCTGCTGCACAGTACTGACTGTCTGGTTCCTTTCCTGGATATAATTCTCAGTATCGGTATGTGGAGGCTGCTGCACAGTACTGACTGTCTTGTTCCTTTCCTGGATATAATTCTCAGTATCAGTATGTGGGGGCTGCTGCACATTACTGACTGTCTTGTTCCTTTCCTGGATATAATTCTCAGTATCGGTATGTGGAGGCTGCTGCACAGTACTGACTGTCTTGTTCCTTTCCTGGATATAATTCTCAGTATCGGTATGTGGAGGCTGCTGCACAGTACTGACTGTCTTGTTCCTTTCCTGGATATAATTCTCAGTATCGGTATGTGGGGGCTGCTGCACAGTACTGACTGTCTTGTTCCTTTCCTGGATATAATTCTCAGTATCGGTATGTGGAGGCTGCTGCACAGTACTGACTGTCTTGTTCCTTTCCTGGATATAATTCTCAGTATCGGTATATGGAGGCTGCTGTACAGTACTGACTGTCTTGTTCCTTTCCTGGATATAATTCTCAGTATCGGTATGTGGAGGCTGCTGCACAGTACTGACTGTCTTGTTCCTTTCCTGGATATAATTCTCAGTATCGGTATATGGAGGCTGCTGTACAGTACTGACTGTCTTGTTCCTTTCCTGGATATAATTCTCAGTATCAGTATTTGGAGGCTGCGGAGCCTGGATATAATTCTCAGTATCGGTATGTGAAGGCTGCTGAGCCTGGATATAATTCTCAGTATCGGTATGTGGAGGCTGCGGAGCCTGGATATAATTCTCAGTATCGGTATGTGGAGGCTGCTGCACAGTACTGACTGTCTGGTTCCTTTCCTGGATATAATTCTCAGTATCGGTATGTGGAGGCTGCTGCACAGTACTGACTGTCTTGTTCCTTTCCTGGATATAATTCTCAGTATCAGTATGTGGGGGCTGCTGCACAGTACTGACTGTCTTGTTCCTTTCCTGGATATAATTCTCAGTATCGGTATGTGGAGGCTGCTGCACAGTACTGACTGTCTTGTTCCTTTCCTGGATATAATTCTCAGTATCGGTATGTGGAGGCTGCTGCACAGTACTGACTGTCTTGTTCCTTTCCTGGATATAATTCTCAGTATCGGTATGTGGAGGCTGCTGCACAGTACTGACTGTCTTGTTCCTTTCCTGGATATAATTCTCAGTATCGGTATGTGGAGGCTGCTGTACAGTACTGACTGTCTTGTTCCTTTCCTGGATATAATTCTCAGTATCGGTATGTGGAGGCTGCTGCACAGTACTGACTGTCTTGTTCCTTTCCTGGATATAATTCTCAGTATCGGTATATGGAGGCTGCTGTACAGTACTGACTGTCTTGTTCCTTTCCTGGATATAATTCTCAGTATCGGTATGTGGAGGCTGCTGCACAGTACTGACTGTCTTGTTCCTTTCCTGGATATAATTCTCAGTATCAGTATGTGGAGGCTGCTGCACAGTACTGACTGTCTTGGTCCTTTCCTGGATATAATTCTCAGTATCGGTATGTGGAGGCTGCTGCACAGTACTCACTGTCTTGTCCCTTTCCTGGATATAATTCTCAGTATCGGTATGTGGAGGCTGCTGCACAGTACTGACTGTCTTGTTCCTTTCCTGGATATAATTCTCAGTATCAGTATGTGGAGGCTGCTGCACAGTACTGACTGTCTTGTCCCTTTCCTGGATATAATTCTCAGTATCGGTATATGGAGGCTGCTGCACAGTACTGACTGTCTTGTCCCTTTCCTGGATATAATTCTCAGTATCGGTATGTGGAGGCTGCTGCACAGTACTGACTGTCTTGTTCCTTTCCTGGATATAATTCTCAGTATCGGTATGTGGAAGCTGCTGCACAGTACTGACTGTCTTGTTCCTTTCCTGGATATAATTCTCAGTATCGGTATGTGGAGGCTGCTGCACAGTACTGACTGTCTTGTTCCTTTCCTGGATATAATTCTCAGTATCGGTATGTGGGGGCTGCTGCACAGTACTGACTGTCTTGTTCCTTTCCTGGATATAATTCTCAGATTCTGGTATGTGGAGGATGCTGCACAGTACTGACTGTCTAGTTCCTTTCCTGGATATAATTCTCAGTATCGGTATGTGGAGGCTGCTGCACAGTACTGACTGTCTTGTTCCTTTCCTGGATATAATTCTCAGTATCGGTATGTGGAGGCTGCTGCACAGTACTGACTGTCTTGTCCCTTTCCTGGATATAATTCTCAGTATCGGTATGTGGAGGCTGCTGCACAGTACTGACTGTCTTGTTCCTTTCCTGGATATAATTCTCAGTATCGGTATGTGGAAGCTGCTGCACAGTACTGACTGTCTTGTTCCTTTCCTGGATATAATTCTCAGTATCGGTATGTGGAGGCTGCTGCACAGTACTGACTGTCTTGTTCCTTTCCTGGATATAATTCTCAGTATCGGTATGTGGGGGCTGCTGCACAGTACTGACTGTCTTGTTCCTTTCCTGGATATAATTCTCAGTATCGGTATGTGGAGGCTGCTGCACAGTACTGACTGTCTTGTTCCTTTCCTGGATATAATTCTCAGTATCGGTATGTGGAGGCTGCTGCACAGTACTGACTGTCTAGTTCCTTTCCTGGATATAATTCTCAGTATCGGTATGTGGAGGCTGCTGCACAGTACTGACTGTCTTGTTCCTTTCCTGGATATAATTCTCAGTATCGGTATGTGGAGGCTGCTGCACAGTACTGACTTTCTTGTCCCTTTCCTGGATATAATTCTCAGTATCGGTATGTGGAGGCTGCTACACAGTACTGAATGTCTTGTTCCTTTCCTGGATATAATTCTCAGTATCGGTATGTGGAAGCTGCTGCACAGTACTGACTGTCTTGTTCCTTTCCTGGATATAATTCTCAGTATCGGTATGTGGAGGCTGCTGCACAGTACTGACTGTCTTGTTCCTTTCCTGGATATAATTCTCAGTATCGGTATGTGGGGGCTGCTGCACAGTACTGACTGTCTTGTTCCTTTCCTGGATATAATTCTCAGTATCGGTATGTGGAGGCTGCTGCACAGTACTGACTGTCTTGTTCCTTTCCTGGATATAATTCTCAGTATCGGTATGTGGAAGCTGCTGCACAGTACTGACTGTCTTGTTCCTTTCCTGGATATAATTCTCAGTATCGGTATGTGGAGGCTGCTGCACAGTACTGACTGTCTTGTTCCTTTCCTGGATATAATTCTCAGTATCGGTATGTGGGGGCTGCTGCACAGTACTGACTGTCTTGTTCCTTTCCTGGATATAATTCTCAGTATCGGTATGTGGAGGCTGCTGCACAGTACTGACTGTCTTGTTCCTTTCCTGGATATAATTCTCAGTATCGGTATGTGGAGGCTGCTGCACAGTACTGACTGTCTTGTTCCTTTCCTGGATATAATTCTCAGTATCGGTATGTGGAGGCTGCTGCACAGTACTGACTGTCTTGTTCCTTTCCTGGATATAATTCTCAGTATCGGTATGTGGAGGCTGCTGCACAGTACTGACTGTCTTGTTCCTTTCCTGGATATAAGTCTCAGTATCGGTATGTGGAGGCTGCTGCACAGTACTGACTGTCTTGTTCCTTTCCTGGATATAATTCTCAGTATCGGTATATGGAGGCTGCTGCACAGTACTGACTGTCTTGGTCCTTTCCTGGATATAATTCTCAGTATCGGTATGTGGAGGCTGCTGCACAGTACTGACTGTCTTGTTCCTTTCCTGGATATAATTCTCAGTATCGGTATGTGGAGGCTGCTGCACAGAACTGACTGTCTTGTTCCTTTCCTGGATATAAGTTTCAGTATCGGTATGTGGAGGCTGCTGCACAGTACTGACTGTCTTGTTCCTTTCCTGGATATAATTCTCAGTATCGGTATGTGGAGGCTGCTGCACAGTACTGACTGTCTTGGTCCTTTCCTGGATATAATTCTCAGTATCGGTATGTGGAGGCTGCTGCACAGTACTGACTGTCTTGGTCCTTTCCTGGATATAATACTCAGTATCGGTATGTGGAGGCTGCTGCACAGTACTGACTGTCTTGTTCCTTTCCTGGATATAATTCTCAGTATCGGTATGTGGAGGCTGCTGCACAGTACTGACTGTCTTGTTCCTTTCCTGGATATAATTCTCAGTATCGGTATGTGGAGGCTGCTGCACAGTACTGACTGTCTTGTTCCTTTCCTGGATATAAGTCTCAGTATCGGTATGTGGAGGCTGCTGCACAGTACTGACTGTCTTGTTCCTTTCCTGGATATAATTCTCAGTATCAGTATGTGGAGGCTGCTGCACAGTACTGACTGTCTTGTTCCTTTCCTGGATATAATTCTCAGTATCTGTATGTGGAGGCTGCTGCACAGTACTGACTGTCTTGTTCCTTTCCTGGATATAATTCTCAGTATCGGTATGTGGAGGCTGCTGCACAGTACTGACTGTCTTGTTCCTTTCCTGGATATAATTCTCAGTATCGGTATGTGGAGGCTGCTGCACAGTACTGACTGTCTTGTTCCTTTCCTGGATATAATTCTCAGTATCGGTATGTGGAGGCTGCTGCACAGTACTGACTGTCTTGTTCCTTTCCTGGATATAATTCTCAGTATCGGTATGTGGAGGCTGCTGCACTGTACTGACTGTCTTGGTCCTTTCCTGGATATAATTCTCAGTATCGGTATGTGGAGGCTGCTGCACAGTACTGACTGTCTTGTTCCTTTCCTGGATATAATTCTCAGTATCGGTATGTGGAGGCTGCTGCACAGTACTGACTGTCTTGCTCCTTTCCTGGATATAATTCTCAGTATCGGTATGTGGAGGCTGCTGCACAGTACTGACTGTCTTGTTCCTTTCCTGGATATAATTCTCAGTATCGGTATGTGGAGGCTGCTGCACAGTACTGACTGTCTTGTTCCTTTCCTGGATATAAGTCTCAGTATCGGTATGTGGAGGCTGCTGCACAGTACTGACTGTCTTGGTCCTTTCCTGGATATAATTCTCAGTATCGGTATGTGTAGGCTGCTGCACAGTACTGACTGTCTTGGTCCTTTCCTGGATATAACTCTCAGTATCGGTATGTGGAGGCTGCTGCACAGTACTGACTGTCTAGTTCCTTTCCTGGATATAATTCTCAGTATCGGTATGTGGAGGCTGCTGCACAGTACTGACTGTCTAGTTCCTTTCCTGGATATAATACTCAGTATCGGTATGTGGAGGCTGCTGCACAGTACTGACTGTCTTGTTCTTTTCCTGGATATAAGTCTCAGTATCGGTATGTGGAGGCTGCTGCACTGTACTGACTGTCTTGTTCCTTTCCAGGATATAATTCTCAGTATCAGTATGTGGAGGCTGCTGCACAGTACTGACTGTCTTGTTCCTTTCCTGGATATAGTTCTCAGTATCGGTATGTGGAGGCTGCTGCACAGTACTGACTGTCTTGTTCCTTTCCTGGATATAATTCTCAGTATCGGTATGTGGAGGCTGCTGCACAGTACTGACTGTCTTGTTCCTTTCCTGGATATAATTCTCAGTATCGGTATGTGGAGGCTGCTGCACAGTACTGACTGTCTTGTTCCTTTCCTGGATATAATTCTCAGTATCGGTATGTGGAGGCTGCTGCACAGTACTGACTGTCTTGTTCCTTTCCTGGATATAATTCTCAGTATCGGTATGTGGAGGCTGCTGCACAGTACTGACTGTCTTGTTCCTTTCCTGGATATAATTCTCAGTATCGGTATGTGGAGGCTGCTGCACAGTACTGACTGTCTTGTTCCTTTCCTGGATATAATTCTCAGTATCGGTATGTGGAGGCTGCTGCACAGTACTGACTGTCTTGTTCCTTTCCTGGATATAATTCTCAGTATCGGTATGTGGAGGCTGCTGCACAGTACTGACTGTCTTGTTCCTTTCCTGGATATAAGTCTCAGTATCGGTATGTGGAGGCTGCTGCACAGTACTGACTGTCTTGGTCCTTTCCTGGATATAGTTCTCAGTATCGGTATGTGGGGGCTGCTGCACAGTACTGACTGTCTTGTTCCTTTCCTGGATATAATTCTCAGTATCGGTATGTGGGGGCTGCTGCACAGTACTGACTGTCTTGTTCCTTTCCTGGATATAATTCTCAGTATCGGTATGTGGAGGCTGCTGCACAGTACTGACTTTCTAGTTCCTTTCCTGGATATAATTCTAAGTATCGGTATGTGGAGGCTGCTGCACAGTACTGACTGTCTTGTTCCTTTCCTGGATATAATTCTCAGTATCGGAATGTGGAGGCTGCTGCACAGTACTGACTGTCTTGTTCCTTTCCTGGATATAATTCTCAGTATCGGTATGTGGAGGCTGCTGCACAGTACTGACTGTCTTGGTCCTTTCCTGGATATAATTCTCAGTATCGGTATGTGGAGGCTGCTGCACAGTACTGACTGTCTTGGTCCTTTCCTGGATATAGTTCTCAGTATCGGTATGTGGGGGCTGCTGCACAGTACTGACTGTCTTGTTCCTTTCCTGGATATAATTCTCAGTATCGGTATGTGGGGGCTGCTGCACAGTACTGACTGTCTTGTTCCTTTCCTGGATATAATTCTCAGTATCGGTATGTGGAGGCTACTGCACAGTACTGACTGTCTTGTTCCTTTCCTGGATATAATTCTCAGTATCGGTATGTGGAGGCTGCTGCACAGTACTGACTGTCTTGTTCCTTTCCTGGATATAATTCTCAGTATCGGGATGTGGGGGCTGCTGCACAGTACTGACTGTCTTGGTCCTTTCCTGGATATAATTCTCAGTATCGGTATGTGGAGGCTGCTGCACAGTACTGACTGTCTTGTTCCTTTCCTGGATATAATTCTCAGTATCGGTATGTGGGGGCTGCTGCACAGTACTGACTGTCTTGTTCCTTTCCTGGATATAATTCTCAGTATCGGTATGTGGAGGCTGCTGCACAGTACTGACTTTCTAGTTCCTTTCCTGGATATAATTCTCAGTATCGGTATGTGGAGGCTGCTGCACAGTACTGACTGTCTTGTTCCTTTCCTGGATATAATTCTCAGTATCGGAATGTGGAGGCTGCTGCACAGTACTGACTGTCTTGTCCCTTTCCTGGATATAATTCTCAGTATCGGTATGTGGAGGCTGCTGCACAGTACTGACTGTCTTGTTCCTTTCCTGGATATAATTCTCAGTATCAGAATGTGGAGGCTGCTGCACAGTACTGACTGTCTTGTTCCTTTCCTGGATATAATTCTCAGTATCGGTATGTGGGGGCTGCTGCACAGTACTGACTGTCTTGTTCCTTTCCTGGATATAATATTGCTCCCCCTCTTAGGAGATACCATCTTGGGGACATAACTACACGTAGTTGGCAGGATGGCCTCACCATTCCCTCTTCGCGTCCCTTAGAGGCACAATACCTGGGAACTCCTGAGGCGATTGATGTAATAAGATCGGAGGCCCTGATTCTGTACCGATCGCAGCTGGGAAAAAATTTGTATTCGCACTTGCAAACGGTACTGAATTCAACCCAGAGTTTTGTGTTCTGATATTATTCCCTGTCCTGGGGCCATATGCTGCATAGTGCAGGTTATTGTACAGAGCTGCCTTAGAGGCACCAGACAGAGCCACCTTGGGGGCACCGGACAGAGCCACCTTGGGGGCACCAGACAGAGCCACCTTGGGGGCACCAGACAGAGCCGCCTTGGGGGCACCAGACAGAGCCGCCTTGGGGGCACCAGACAGAGCCGCCTTGGGGGCACCAGACAGAGCCGCCTTGGGGGCACCAGACAGAGCCGCCTTGGGGGCACCAGACAGAGCCGCCTTGGGGGCACCAGACAGAGCCGCCTTGGGGGCACCAGACAGAGCTGCCTTGGGGGCACCATAGCCGGGTACGCCCGATGTGACTGTAATAAAATCGGGGTTGTGTGTGATTATCTCCCCTGGGGTCATATAGTGCATAGTGCAGGTCAGGGTACAGAGCGATACGTGACTTCACTCTCTGTACTCTTCTCTTCCGGTCATATGGAGGGAAACACAGCGGATGTTGTAGAATATGCAGAGAAATCCCGTCTGCTTGTCCGCACAGATAATATACATGTGATTCCCATCACTGAAACATGACAAGAGCACAGATAACATACATGTGATTCCCATTACTGTAACATGACAAGAGCACAGATAATATACATGTGATTCCCATCACTGTAACATGACAAGAGCACAGATAATATACATGTGATTCCCATCACTGTAACATGAGAAGAGCACAGAACAATATAAATGTGATTCCCATCACTGTAACATGACAAGAGCACAGATAATATACATGTGATTCCCATCACTGTAACATGAGAAGAGCACAGAACAATATACATGTGATTCCCATCACTGTAACACGAGAAGAGCACAGATAATGTACATGTGATTCCCATCACTGTAACATGGGTATAGCACAGATAACAAACATGTGATTCCCATCACTGTAACACGAGAAGAGCACAGATAATGTACATGTGATTCCCATCACTGTAACATGGGTATAGCACAGATAACAAACATGTGATTCCCATCACTGTAACACGAGAAGAGCACAGATAATGTACATGTGATTCCCATCACTGTAACATGGGTATAGCACAGATAATATACATGTGATTCCCATTACTGTAGCATGGGTATAGCACAATGTGATTCCCATGACTGTAACATGGGTATAGCACAGATAATGTACATGTGATTCCCATTACTGTAACATGACAAGAGCACAGATAATATACATGTGATTCCCATCACTGTAACATGACAAGAGCACAGATAATATACATGTGATTCCCATCACTGTAACATGAGAAGAGCACAGAACAATATACATGTGATTCCCATCACTGTAACATGGGTATAGCACAGATAACAAACATGTGATTCCCATCACTGTAACACGAGAAGAGCACAGATAATGTACATGTGATTCCCATCACTGTAACATGGGTATAGCACAGATAATATACATGTGATTCCCATTACTGTAGCATGGGTATAGCACAATGTGATTCCCATGACTGTAACATGGGTATAGCACAGATAATATACATGTGATTCCCATCACTGTAACATGAGAAGAGCACAGATAATTTACATGTGATTCCCATCACTGTAACATGAGAAGAGCACAGATAATATACATGCGATTCCCATCACTGTAACATGAGAAGAGCACAGATAATATACATGTGATTCCCATCACTAACATGGGTATAGCACAGATAACATACATGTGATTCCCATCACTGTAACATGGGTATAGCACAGATAACATACATGTGATTCCCATCACTGTAACATGGGTATAGCACAGATAATATACATGTGATTCCCATCGCTGTAACATGGGTATAGCACAGAATAACATACATGTGATTCCCATCACTGTAACATGGGTATAGCACAGATAATAAACATGTGATTCCCATCACTGTAACATGAGAAGAGCACAGATAATTTACATGTGATTCCCATCACTGTAACATGAGAAGAGCACAGATAATATACATGTGATTCCCATCACTGTAACATGAGAAGAGCACAGATAATATACATGTGATTCCCATTACTGTAGCATGGGTATAGCACAGATAATGTACATGTGATTCCCATCGCTGTAACATGGGTATAGCACAGATAATATACATGTGATTCCCATCACTGTAACATGGGTATAGCACAGATAATATACATGTGATTCCCATCACTGTAACATGGGTATAGCACAGATAACATACATGTGATTCCCATCACTGTAACATGAGAAGAGCACAGATAACATACATGTGATTCCCATCACTGTAACATGAGAAGAGCACAGAATAACATACATGTGATTCCCATCACTGTAACATGAGAAGAGCACAGAATAATATACATGTGATTCCCATCACTGTAACATGAGAAAAGCACAGAATAATATACATGTGATTCCCATCGCTGTAACATGGGTATAGCACATATAATATACATGTGATTCCCATCACTGGAACATGAGAAGAGCACAGATAATATACATGTGATTCCCATCACTGTAACATGAGAAGAGCACAGATAATTTACATGTGATTCCCATCGCTGTAACATGGGTATAGCACAGAATAGGGCCCCACTCCCCGAGAATCGGCCTGAGGACGGAAGGCCACTGACGGAGAACAATCTCCCTGGGGAAGAGATCGGGCTCCGAGTGCCGTCTCCTGGGGTAGATGTCGGCACCTTGTCATACGGCAGTCTTCAACAACACAGAAGCCCAGTGGTCGGTAGCCCTAGTCACAGGGAGGATTTAAGCACAAAACCAGGGATCGATATGAATGACCGCCGGACCTATGTCCGCTGGTTCAAATCCCGACGCCGGAAGACCAGCAGCAGTGAAGATCCCAAACGCAAGTAAAGTAACTATCCTAACCCTCTCCCCCCCTAACCCTCCATTAGGGGTGCCTAACCCTAAACCCTCTTAGTGCCTAACCCTAACCCCCCATAAGTGGCTAACCCTCCCGTCCCCGCAGCCTAAACCTAACCCTCCCGGGGGGTGCATAACCTTAACCTCCCCCTGGGGGTGCATAACTCTTACCCCCCCTTCCCCTAGCCTAAACCTCCTGCGTGGTGCCTAACCCTAAATTTCCCCCCGGGAGCCCCTAACCTAACTCTCCCCCCCCCCCGCCTGGCTTATTTTCAGGCTCCCGGCTTAGGGATAATGATAGGAGTCAGCATTTTGATCGCTGGCTTCCTGACTGCATACCCAAATGTAAAACAAAACAGTACAAATGTAATATTGTACCAGTCACTACATGAATACATCTGTGCCTAATGCTGGGTCCACACTTGGCGGACCCACCAACCGAGTGGCCGATTTGTGAAGCTAAACACATTTACCAATCGGCTGCTGGATATGTCTGGCCTTCTCAGTTGGCAGTGTCTGCGCCCAATGTACGGGTTGATTGGCGGATCACCCATAAAACAGGCAGATATATCTGCAAGCTATATATTGCCATTTGGCGGTGCGCCAGCATCGATGCAATATCACCGAACGCCGCCACTCACACATATATCCAGTGTACACACCTGCCGATGTGATAAGCGATCAGCTGTATGAGTAACACATCACATACTGTGTACCCAGCTCACACACATATATCCAGTATACACACCTGCCGATGTGCTAAGTGATCAGCTGTATGAGTAACACATCACATACTGTATACCTAGCTCACACATATATCCAGTATACACACCTGCCGATGTGCTAAGTGATCAGCTGTATGAGTAACACATCACATACTGTGTACCCAGCTCACACATATATCCAGTATACGCACCTGCCTATGTGCTAAGTGATCAGCTGTATGAGTAACACATCACATACTGTGTACCTAGCTCACACACATATATCCAGTATACACACCTGCCGATGTGCTAAGTGATCAGCTGTATGAGTAACACATCACATACTGTGTACCCAGCTCACACATATATCCAGTATACACACCTGCCTATGTGCTAAGTGATCAGCTGTATGAGTAACACATCACATACTGTGTACCCGGCTCACACCTATATCCAGTATACACACCTGCCGATGTGCTAAGTGATCAGCTGTATGAGTAACACATCACATACTGTGTACCCAGCTCCCAGATATATCCAGTATACACACCTGCCGATGTGCTATGTGATCAGGTGTATGAGTAACACATCACATACTGTGTACCTAGCTCACACATATATCCAGTATACACACCTGCCGATGTGCTAAGCGATCAGCTGTATGAGTAACACATCACATACTGTGTACCTAGCTCACACATATATCCAGTATACCCACCTGCCGATGTGCTAAGCGATCAGCTGTATGAGTAACACATCACATACTGTGTACCCAGCTCACACATATATCCAGTGTACACACCTGCCGATGTGCTAAGTGATCAGCTGTATGAGTAACACATCACATACTGTGTACCTAGCTCACACATATATCCAGTGTACACACCTGCCGATGTGCTAAGTGATCAGCTGTATGAGTAACACATCACATACTGTGTACCCAGCTCACACATATATCCAGTATACGCACCTGCCGATGTGCTAAGTGACCAGCTGTATGAGTAACACATCACATACTGTGTACCCAGCTCACACATATATCCAGTATACGCACCTGCCGATGTGCTAAGTGATCAGCTGTATGAGTAACACATCACATACTGTGTACCCAGCTCACACATATATCCAGTATACACACCTGCCGATGCGCTAAGTGATCAGCTGTATGAGTAACACATCACATACTGTATACCCAGCTCACACATATATCCGGTATACACACCTGCCGATGCGCTAAGTGATCAGCTGTATGAGTAACACATCACATACTGTGTACCTAGCTCACACATATATCCAGTATACACACCTGCCGATGCGCTAAGTGATCAGCTGTATGAGTAACACATCACATACTGTATACCCAGCTCACACATATATCCAGTATACACACCTGCCGATGTGCTAAGCGATCAGCTGTATGAGTAACACATCACATACTGTGTACCTAGCTCACACATATATCCAGTATACACACCTGCCGATGTGCTAAGTGATCAGCTGTATGAGTAACACATCACATACTGTGTACCCGGCTCACACATATATCCAGTATACACACCTGCCGATGTGCTAAGTGATCAGCTGTATGAGTAACACATCACATACTGTGTACCCGGCTCACACATATATCCAGTATACACACCTGCCGATGTGTTAAGCGATCAGCTGTATGAGTAACACATCACATACTGTGTACCCGGCTCACACATATATCCAGTATACACACCTGCCGATGTGCTAAGTGATCAGCTGTATGAGTAACACATCACATACTGTGTACCCAGCTCACACATATATCCAGTATACACACCTGCCGATGTGCTAAGTGATCTGCTGTATGAGTAACACATCACATACTGTGTACCCGGCTCACACATATATCCAGTATACACAACTGCCGATGTGCTAAGTGATCTGCTGTATGAGTAACACATCACATACTGTGTACCCGGCTCACACATATATCCAGTATACACACCTGCCGATGTGCTAAGTGATCAGCTGTATGAGTAACACATCACATACTGTGTACCTAGCTCACACATATATCCAGTATACACACCTGCCGATGTGCTAAGTGACCAGCTGTATGAGTAACACATCACATACTGTGTACTTAGCTCACACATATATCCAGTATACACACCTGCCGATGTGCTAAGTGACCAGCTGTATGAGTAACACATCACATACTGTGTACTTAGCTCACACATATATCCAGTATACACACCTGCCGATGTGCTAAGTGACCAGCTGTATGAGTAACACATCACATACTGTGTACCTAGCTCACACATATATCCAGTATATGCACCTGCCGATGTGCTAAGTGACCAGCTGTATGAGTTACACATCACATACTGTGTACCTAGCTCACACATATATCCAGTATACACACCTGCCGATGTGCTAAGCGATCAGCTGTATGAGTAACACATCACATACTGTGTACCCGGCTCACACATATATCCAGTATACACACCTACCGATGTGCTAAGTGACCAGCTGTATGAGTAACACATCACATACTGTGTACCTAGCTCACACATATATCCAGTATACACACCTGCCGATGTGCTAAGTGATCAGCTGTATGAGTAACACATCACATACTGTGTACCCAGCTCACACATATATCCAGTATACGCACCTGCCGATGTGTACCCAGCTCACACATATATCCAGTATACACACCTGCCGATGTGCTAAGCGATCAGCTGTTTGAGTAACACATCACATACTGTGTACCCAGCTCACACATATATCCAGTGTACACACCTGCCGATGTGCTAAGCGATCAGCTGTTTGAGTAACACATCACATACTGTGTACCCAGCTCACACATATATCCAGTATACACACCTGCCGATGTGCTAAGTGTTCAGCTGTATGAGTAACACATCACATACTGTGTACCCGGCTCACACATATATCCAGTATACACACCTGCCGATGTGCTAAGTGACCAGCTGTATGCGTAACACATCACATACTGTGTACCTAGCTCACACATATATCCAGTATACACACCTGCCGATGTGCTAAGTGACCAGCTGTATGAGTAACACATCACATACTGTGTACCTAGCTCACACATATATCCAGTATATGCACCTGCCGATGTGCTAAGTGACCAGCTGTATGAGTTACACATCACATACTGTGTACCTAGCTCACACATATATCCAGTATACACACCTGCCGATGTGCTAAGCGATCAGCTGTATGAGTAACACATCACATACTGTGTACCCGGCTCACACATATATCCAGTATACACACCTACCGATGTGCTAAGTGACCAGCTGTATGAGTAACACATCACATACTGTGTACCTAGCTCACACATATATCCAGTATACACACCTGCCGATGTGCTAAGTGATCAGCTGTATGAGTAACACATCACATACTGTGTACCCAGCTCACACATATATCCAGTATACGCACCTGCCGATGTGTACCCAGCTCACACATATATCCAGTATACACACCTGCCGATGTGCTAAGCGATCAGCTGTTTGAGTAACACATCACATACTGTGTACCCAGCTCACACATATATCCAGTGTACACACCTGCCGATGTGCTAAGCGATCAGCTGTTTGAGTAACACATCACATACTGTGTACCCAGCTCACACATATATCCAGTATACACACCTGCCGATGTGCTAAGTGTTCAGCTGTATGAGTAACACATCACATACTGTGTACCCGGCTCACACATATATCCAGTATACACACCTGCCGATGTGCTAAGCGATCAGCTGTATGAGTAACACATCACATACTGTGTACCTAGCTCACACATATATCCAGTATACACACCTGCCGATGTGCTAAGTGATCAGCTGTATGAGTAACACATCACATACTGTATACCTGGCTTACACATATATCCAGTATACACACCTGCCGATGTGCTAAGCGATCAGCTGTATGAGTAACACATCACATACTGTGTACCTAGCTCACACATATATCCAGTATACACACCTGCCGATGTGCTAAGTGATCAGCTGTATGAGTAACACATCACATACTGTGTACCCGGCTCACACATATATCCAGTATACACACCTGCCGATGTGCTAAGTGATCAGCTGTATGAGTAACACATCACATACTGTGTACCCGGCTCACACATATATCCAGTATACACACCTGCCGATGTGCTAAGTGATCAGCTGTATGAGTAACACATCACATACTGTGTACCTAGCTCACACATATATCCAGTATACACACCTGCCGATGTGCTAAGCGATCAGCTGTATGAGTAACACATCACATACTGTGTACCTAGCTCACACATATATCCAGTATACACACCTGCCGATGTGCTAAGTGATCAGGTGTATGAGTAACCCATCACATACTTTGTACCCAGCTCACACATATATCCAGTATACGCACCTGCCGATCTGCTATGTGATCAGCTGTATGAGTAACACATCACATACTGTGTACCCAGCTCACACATATATCCAGTATACGCACCTGCCGATGTGCTAAGTGACCAGCTGTATGAGTAACACATCACATACTGTGTACCCAGCTCACACATATATCCAGTATACGCACCTGCCGATGTGCTAAGTGATCAGCTGTATGAGTAACACATCACATACTGTGTACCCAGCTCACACATATATCCAGTATACACACCTGCCTATGTGCTAAGTGATCGGCTGTATGAGTAACACATCACATACTGTGTACCCAGCTCACACATATATCCAGTATACACACCTGCCGATGTGCTAAGTGATCAGCTGTATGAGTAACACATCACATACTGTGTACCCAGCTCACACATATATCCAGTATACGCACCTGCCGATCTGCTATGTGATCAGCTGTATGAGTAACACATCACATACTGTGTACCCAGCTCACACATATATCCAGTATACGCACCTGCCGATGTGCTAAGTGACCAGCTGTATGAGTAACACATCACATACTGTGTACCCAGCTCACACATATATCCAGTATACGCACCTGCCGATGTGCTAAGTGATCAGCTGTATGAGTAACACATCACATACTGTGTACCCAGCTCACACATATATCCAGTATACACACCTGCCTATGTGCTAAGTGATCGGCTGTATGAGTAACACATCACATACTGTGTACCCAGCTCACACATATATCCAGTATACACACCTGCCGATGTGCTAAGTGATCAGCTGTATGAGTAACACATCACATACTGTGTACCCAGCTCACTCATATATCCAGTGTACACACCTGCCGATGTGCTAAGTGATCAGCTGTATGAGTAACACATCACATACTGTGTACCCAGCTCACACATATATCCAGTGTACACACCTGCCGATGTGCTAAGTGATCAGCTGTATGAGTAACACATCACATACTGTGTACCCAGCTCACACATATATCCAGTATACACATCTGCCGATGTGCTAAGTGATCAGCTGTATGAGTAACACATCACATACTGTGTACCCGGCTCACACATATATCCAGTATACACACCTGCCGATGTGCTAAGTGATCAGCTGTATGAGTAACACATCACATACTGTGTACCCGGCTCACACATATATCCAGTATACACACCTGCCGATGTGCTAAGTGATCAGCTGTATGAGTAACACATCACATACTGTGTACCTAGCTCACACATATATCCAGTATACACACCTGCCGATGTGCTAAGCGATCAGCTGTATGAGTAACACATCACATACTGTGTACCTAGCTCACACATATATCCAGTATACACACCTGCCGATGTGCTAAGTGATCAGGTGTATGAGTAACCCATCACATACTTTGTACCCAGCTCACACATATATCCAGTATACGCACCTGCCGATCTGCTATGTGATCAGCTGTATGAGTAACACATCACATACTGTGTACCCAGCTCACACATATATCCAGTATACGCACCTGCCGATGTGCTAAGTGACCAGCTGTATGAGTAACACATCACATACTGTGTACCCAGCTCACACATATATCCAGTATACGCACCTGCCGATGTGCTAAGTGATCAGCTGTATGAGTAACACATCACATACTGTGTACCCAGCTCACACATATATCCAGTATACACACCTGCCTATGTGCTAAGTGATCGGCTGTATGAGTAACACATCACATACTGTGTACCCAGCTCACACATATATCCAGTATACACACCTGCCGATGTGCTAAGTGATCAGCTGTATGAGTAACACATCACATACTGTGTACCCAGCTCACACATATATCCAGTATACGCACCTGCCGATCTGCTATGTGATCAGCTGTATGAGTAACACATCACATACTGTGTACCCAGCTCACACATATATCCAGTATACGCACCTGCCGATGTGCTAAGTGACCAGCTGTATGAGTAACACATCACATACTGTGTACCCAGCTCACACATATATCCAGTATACACACCTGCCGATGTGCTAAGTGATCAGCTGTATGAGTAACACATCACATACTGTGTACCCAGCTCACTCATATATCCAGTGTACACACCTGCCGATGTGCTAAGTGATCAGCTGTATGAGTAACACATCACATACTGTGTACCCAGCTCACACATATATCCAGTGTACACACCTGCCGATGTGCTAAGTGATCAGCTGTATGAGTAACACATCACATACTGTGTACCCAGCTCACACATATATCCAGTATACACATCTGCCGATGTGCTAAGTGATCAGCTGTATGAGTAACACATCACATACTGTGTACCCAGCTCACACATATATCCAGTATACACATCTGCCGATGTGCTAAGTGATCAGCTGTATGAGTAACACATCACATACTGTGTACCCAGCTCACACATATATCCAGTATACGCACCAGCCTATGTGCTAAGTGATCAGCTGTATGAGTAACACATCACATACTGTGTACCCAGCTCACACATATATCCAGTATACGCACCTGCCGATGTGCTAAGTAATCAGCTGTATGAGTAACACATCACATACTGTGTACCCAGCTCACACATATATCCAGTATACGCACCTGCCGATGTGCTAAGTGATCAGCTGTATGATTAACACATCACATACTGTGTACCCAGCTCACACATATATCCAGTATACACACCTGCCTATGTGCTAAGTGATCAGCTGTATGAGTAGCACATCACATACTGTGTACCCAGCTCACACATATATCCAGTGTACGCACCTGCCGATGTGCTAAGCGATCAGCTGTATGAGTAACACATCACATACTGTGTACCCAGCTCACACATATATCCAGTATACACACCTGCCGATGTGCTAAGTGATCAGCTGTATGAGTAACACATCACATACTGTGTACCCAGCTCACACATATATCCAGTGTACACACCTGCCGATGTGCTAAGTGATCAGCTGTATGAGTAACACATCACATACTGTGTACCCGGCTCACACATATATCCAGTATACACACCTGCCGATGTGCTAAGTGATCAGCTGTATGAGTAACACATCACATACTGTGTACCCGGCTCACACATATATCCAGTATACACACCTGCCGATGTGCTAAGTGATCAGCTGTATGAGTAACACATCACATACTGTGTACCCAGCTCACACATATATCCAGTATACACACCTGCCGATGTGCTAAGTGATCAGCTGTATGAATAACACATCACATACTGTGTACCCGGCTCACACATATATCCAGTATACACACCTGCCGATGTGCTAAGTGATCAGCTGTATGAGTAACACATCACATACTGTGTACCCAGCTCACACATATATCCAGTATACACACCTGCCGATGTGCTAAGTGATCAGCTGTATGAGTAACACATCACATACTGTGTACCCAGCTCACACACATATATCCAGTATACGCACCTGCCGATGTGCTAAGTGATCAGCTGTATGAGTAACACATCACATACTGTGTACCCGGCTCACACATATATCCAGTATACACACCTGCCGATGTGCTAAGCGATCAGCTGTATGAGTAACACATCACATACTGTGTACCCAGCTCACACATATATCCAGTATACGCACCTGCCGATGTGCTAAGTGATCAGCTGTATGAGTAACACATCACATACTGTGTACCCAGCTCACACATATATCCAGTATACGCACCTGCCGATGTGCTAAGTGATCAGCTGTATGAGTAACACATCACATACTGTGTACCCAGCTCACACATATATGCAGTGTACACACCTGCCGATGTGCTAAGCGATCAGCTGTATGAGTAACACATCACATACTGTGTACCCAGCTCACACATATATGCAGTGTACACACCTGCCGATGTGCTAAGCGATCAGCTGTATGAGTAACACATCACATACTGTGTACCCAGCTCACACATATATCCAGTATACACACCTGCCGATGTGCTAAGTGACCAGCTGTATGAGTAACACATCACATACTGTGTACCCAGCTCACACATATATGCAGTGTACACACCTGCCGATGTGCTAAGCGATCAGCTGTGTGAGTAACACATCACATACTGTGTACCCAGCTCACACATATATGCAGTGTACACACCTGCCGATGTGCTAAGCGATCAGCTGTATGAGTAACACATCACATACTGTGTACCCAGCTCACACATATATCCAGTATACACACCTGCCGATGTGCTAAGTGACCAGCTGTATGAGTAACACATCACATACTGTGTACCCAGCTCACACATATATGCAGTGTACACACCTGCCGATGTGCTAAGCGATCAGCTGTGTGAGTAACACATCACATACTGTGTACCCAGCTCACACATATATGCAGTGTACACACCTGCCGATGTGCTAAATGATCAGCTGTATGAGTAACACATCACATACTGTGTACCTAGCTCACACATATATGCAGTGTACACACCTGCCGATGTGCTAAATGATCAGCTGTATGAGTAACACATCACATACTGTGTACCCGGCTCAACAATGAAGCCAAATGCTGATAAATGGTTTCTGAATCCTCTGAAGGATGTCCTGCGTATTCCAGGCTTGCGGAAGGTCATAGTGATCATTTGTCCTGGACTTTCTGATCCGTATTTGGTCCTGCCGCAGTGTATAGCAATAACATTGTGCTGAGCCATTATATGTAACAGCTGTCTTTCCCGTAAAGCCAGGAATGGCGACCAGGACTCATACTGCCAGGAATGGCGACCAGGACTCATACTGCCAGGAATGGCGACCAGGACTCATACTGCCAGGACCTTAGCTTGGGTAGTAATGGCTGATGAATGCTTAGTGTTATTACAGGGGACAAGTATAGAACCGCAGGCAAAGGTCAATATTAATGCTGCAAATGGAATGAGAAATGATTCACGAACCTCTAACAAGAGGTTCCGCAGCAGCATTGCACACACAATAACAATATCCTAATAGTCCTCTATATCTCCTATCAGCTGATTGATGGACACCAATGATTTGGGATTTCTCATTCCGTTTGCAGGTGGATCTGGAGCCGCAGTTTGGGAACGGGCGCATGGCGTCGCACTGACTGAGCGTGCTCCTGCCAGCACATTATCCAGCGCAGAAGATGGCTGGCTGCATGCATACAGGGTCACACTATGGAGACATAATACACATTACTAATCTGTTTATATGGGGCCTGTTCTGATATCTGTGCTGTAAATCTATATACTGATCACTAACACTACAAAAGATTTTTATCTGAAGTTTAATTTAGAAATTCCAACTTGCCAAAAGTCTGAAGTATAACAAAAAATTCTTTGCTGGCCCCTGAGGAAGAGAGCGGGCTGCGCGCTGTTAGGATAAAATGGCGGCTTCTTCCCCTGCACACATCTGTCACAGAATGAAGTCAGTGCACACTCACCCTTAGGGGTACTGGGGCCTGCTCCGTGCCCTCGGCCTGTTCCTGGCCTCCTGGCAGGGTGGGCATCCTGGTTGCTGGCTGGTGAGCTGGGATGACCCTTGTTCCGAGCGGACCACGTCCAGATAAAATTACATGAGGAGAGGTCTGCTGTCCGCTGCCAAAATACACACAGCAGATATATTAAGAATCCATCTTCTAACACTGGGATTATGTACAATAACAAACAGGAAGAAACTGCAATGAAGGAAAACACTTTGTACTTATCTAGAATATTAATATGCGGGAAAGACTTATGTAACAAGCCCCCTTCATAGCCAAGTATCATATTTATACATTATGGGGGCTTATACAAGACAGCTTTCCCCAACTATTATTTTATTCATTCCCATTACACCCTGCTCCAGTGGAGCTTACAATCTAATTCAGGTAAGTTGCCATCGTGTTATTACAGAAATACCCAGCGCTTAAAGTACGGTAATGAAATTATACAAGTAATATATGTTTATATACTTCAACCATATGTAGATAAAATCGCACAATTATTGTAATATCAGTTGTACAGTAGCTAAAATATACATTTAAAAAAATAAATGAATAAAAATATCACCACAGTCGCATATACCTACAGAATACAAGGAACTAATAGTACATCAGAATAAGATCATCCATTAATAGGAAACGCTAATTAGCACTTCAGTCATGAAAACATTTCCTATCTTACTATCCTCCCATCACAAAGTGCTGCTCCTGCAGATGGGTAATACACTTGTGTTAGGGGCTTCCCAGCGGGACCACTGCACAATGGGGGATACAGCGCTGTATGTAATCAATGTGTAACACAAATTGTAGCAATTTATTTTTTATAAGATTGTAGTATTATTCCATTTGTATAGGCAAACATCCACCACACCTCCATGATGGTCAGCACACGAATAACCACATGTACTTATATCCTTTCATGGCAGCACCCAATACATCCACCACACCTCCATGATGGTCAGCACACGAATAACCACATGTACATATCTCCTTTCATGGCAGCACCCAATACATCCACCACACCTCCATGATGGTCAGCACACGAATAACCACATGTACATATCTCCTTTCATGGCAGCACCCAATACTTCAATGTTGCAAATGGTGTAAAAGTCACTTTAAAATGATGCAGTATGTATAAAGGCTGCCGGTGTAGCTGTGCTGTATTTCCTATGAGACAATCCGCAGGACGGAAGAAACGCGTTATAACCATCTCACCGATTCCACCACCTATAGTGATTGCGGTGTAGTATAACTTAGCTCATAAAATTACTGACTTTACACGTGAATTATGTGGATTTTATCCATGGTCAAAATCTACTGGTGATTTCTTATAAAAACACTGCTCTAAGTATAGATAAGAGCAATTGGGGTATTATTACCCAGCCGGACCATGCACTTGTGCACCACCACCATATAAACAGTCTGGGTCTATGCTATATTGCTGCTACGGAGGGAAACATTTGGGGTGCTGGTAACTAGCCAGACGGTGTGTCTATGTGGCACCATCACACGGACAATTTACATATCTGTAAGTACTAAGAACTAATAACCGCATGGAATGTGCCATTAATCAGCCGGACTATACATGTGTATCATCACTATCAGACAATGTCTTTATATGCCGCTTATTGCCGAAGATTTATAACAGTAAATGAGAAAAGTTCCCTCTCAGCGCTTAGGATTTCTTTTGATTGCTATCGTGTTATTGCCTCAGACTAAACTGAAGTAACCAGAGAAAACCTTCATAAATAGCCGACGTCCCCAAACCAGTGCATCTGCCGAGGGTCTCACCATTGCGCCAGGGCATGTATTAGGCACTGGTTTAGGATCCCCCCCACCTACCTCTTCCATTTGTTAAACAAAAGATATAGGGCTCTATTTATTAACATTATTTTTACTAAAATAAAGTGATAAAGGGTGTTTTGTGTTTTCACACCCTTTTCACATTATTTTAGTATCACCTATAGTTATTACAGGGCAATTGGAGTAGAATTAGTAAAATTCTACTCCAACCCCTAAGTATCACTTATTTTTAGAAAAGCAGATTGCATTTCCCATAATTGTAATGGGAAATGTGATCCCACCATAGTTACTAAAAATAAATTGTAAAAAAATACCGGGGGAAGCCCTGTGATAATAACGCCACCTGGATGTGGGGTTATCCAGGGTCTCCCCCGGTTACCGGGCTCCCACTCTGCTCTAACGGGGAGAGCAGAGGCGGGAGCCGGTACCAGTAATCAGCTATGTGGTCTAAACAGACCGCAAGCTGATTGCTGTTAAAAAAAGAAAAAAAAAATGGAAACATTTTTTTTTTACTTACCTGAATCCAGGGACCGGTGATCGGGCCTCCGGTGATGGCTCCTCTCCGGTCAGCTGGTCTCCCACAGTGCACTGCTGCCCGGTCATCAGGTGATCGGGTCCCAGTGCAGTATGGGAGATCACCTGATTGGGAAGCCCGGAGAAGATCACCGGAGGCCAGGAGGATGCAGGTAAGTGTAATGAAGGGAGGGGGGGGATGGGTCGCGGGGGGGGATGGGAGTTCACGGGGGTCCGCGATCGCGGGGGGCGGGGCTTAGCATCGGTGGGGGTAGCAGCGACTGTGGGACGGCGCATGCGCGGGCTCTTTGTCGCGGTATTTTTTCCAAAAATACCGCGACTAGAGTGCGGATGGGATCCGCAGGGACAGAGCTTTATCCCTGAGATATTGCCTGAATTCGCAATGCGAATTCATTCAGTAATATCACACTACAATCCGCATTCAATATGCGGATTGTAGTAAATAGAGCCCATTATGATAAAACAGTTTAGATGAATGGGTGCTCCGCAGTGCCATGAGGCTTATGGGGGAGCCATGTTGTAATCAGTGGGTTAAATAGTTAATTTCTACATAGGCATATAAGTTACAAACACATATACCCCTTGCTAGGCCTCTTGAGGTTTGAAATTAGATTGTCTTAATACAGTTGCTGTTTTTCCATAGAATGGTCAAATAACCTTTTGGGGTCAAAGAAGACATAAATTGAGGCCTAGCTCTACCTGCCATTTCTATTGCAACTATAAGTTATAATGAGCCATTCAGATGTGTAGAGATGCTAAGCATTATGGGTAATTAGCAGTGATGTCCAGACTCTACACACAAAGGAGCCTTGGAAGAGGTTCATCTCCAGACATACTAGGATACGTCATTACTGTATGTCTTTGAGTATATGCATACAGAGCATGTGCAAGAGAGATAAGTTTGGTCAATGCTATGCTGGACCAATGAGTGCTTGATACCTAGCACTGTATGTAACTGATATGGGCTTAATATCCGGAAACTCAACACCCCAGACTAGGGCATATTAACCAGAGGTACACAAAGGACTCTTTAGCTCGTGGTAGACCTGAGACTGCAGTAAGGTGCTGCCAATGTAAATTGAATAACCTGGGCGTTGTGAAACGAGGGCTCTTCAGAAGAGAAGATAAGATGAAGTACATCTTATGCTGAAGATGATGATTTACCGGTGTCAACTGAATACATAGACAAAAGTTGAGTATACAGTATACTTTGTATGTTGTTTGTTACTTGTAAATAAAGTGTGTTCATTTGTACTCACTCATATTGGTCACATGTGTGTACTATTTCATTTCGATCAGAACGAAACCCACCGTTATGCACATGTATAGTCCCGTTCCTATACCATATTGTACACTGGTTCTCTATGGGAGTTTTGAGAGAGTGGAGGAATCTGATCCATTGGATTCAGCCATTTAACCTCTTAGCTGCTGAAGGCTCTCTCAGTCCTGTGCTGAGCCCCTTTTGACGTCATTTGCACTCATCACAACATCAATGTCAGCATAGGTGCCAGAACTGGGGGGGCAAGGGGGTGGCTCACCCCACCCCCCCCAAACCTGTGAGAGAGGTGCTGGGGCACACTGACTGCACAAGTTCATTACTGGGAGCTGAATAAGTCCCATGAGATGTCAGAGGCCTGCGCTGAGCTCTGATTCGTGGAGCTCATCACATGCGTCTCATAGAGGAGATCAGCAGCAGCCTCATGGGAGGAGGATACATCAGAGCCAGACAGCAGTCCTTGCTGGGCATTTGTCTGCAGTTGGGACTAGAAAGAGGTGCTGTAAAGGACCTCTGATGTCACAATCACGTGACCTGTGGCAAAAGGGGGAGGGGCGGGTCAGAACGGGGGACCAAAAGTGTTCGCTCGCCGCAGGTTTATATTCCCCCTCTATGCCCATATGGATAGTAACACTGGTAGCGGTCAGGTGGTTGTGACGACAGAGGTCCTTTCTACAGAGGACCTAGCAACAACCGTGTATTTGCTGAATGCGTGGATCCCCCAATAATGAACAGAAGCAATGAGGTAATTACGATGTTGTATACACATATAAACCCTGTATGTAGTATGTCTGACTTATTATGGGATAAACTTTAGGGAAAATTAGTTTCCATATTTGTTTATTTTCGACTAGATTTGCCAGCTCCCAATACTCAATACTGTACAGACTACTGACACCTGCTATAGTATTAGGACTTTTGTAGTTCATGGTGTTTGGTCACTATAAGGTGCAGCCTGAGCCTGTCTCCTCCTCTGGGTGTAACCAGTCCAGCACAGTGTGTGTAGTGATGTGTGATAGTAATTCCCATGTGTGACATATATACAGTGTGTACTGCACCTATTGTGATACACTTATTGCATTATTAGGTGCTGGTGTATGGTCACTATAAGGTGCAGCATGAGCCTGTCTCCTCCTCTGGGTGTAACCAGCCCAGCACAGTGTGTGTAGTGATGTGTGATAGTAATTCCCATGTGTGAAATATATACAGTGTGTACTGCACCTATTGTGCTACACTTACTGCATTATTAGGTGTTGGTGTATGGTCACTATAAGGTGCAGCCTGAGCCTGTCTCCTCCTCTGGGTGTAACCAGCCCGGCACAGTGTATGTAGTGATGTGTGATAGTAATTCCCATGTGTGACATGTATACAGTGTGTACTGCACCTATTGTGCTACACTTACTGCATTATTAGGTGTATGGTCACTATAAGGTGCAGCCTGAGCCTGTCTCCTCCTCTGGGTGTGACCAGCCCAGCACAGTGTGTGTAGTGATGTGTGATAGTAATTCCCATGTGTGACATATATACAGTGTGTACTGCACCTATTGTGCTACACTTACTGCATTATTAGGTGTATGGTCACTATAAGGTGCACCCTGAGCCTGTCTCCTCCTCTGGGTGTAACCAGCCCAGCACAGTGTGTGTAGTGATGTGTGATAGTAATTCCCATGTGTGACATGTATACAGTGTGTACTGTACCTATTGTGCTACACTTACTGCATTATTAGGTGTTGGTGTATGGTCACTATAAGGTGCAGCCTGAGCCTGTCTCCTCCTCTGGGTGTAACCAGCCCAGCACAGTGTGTGTAGTGATGTGTGATAGTAATTCCCATGTGTGACATATATACAGTGTGTACTGCACCTATTGTGCTACACTTATTGCATTATTAGGTGTTGGTGTATGGTCACTATAATGTGCAGCCTGAGCCTGTCTCCTCCTCTGGGTGTAAACAGCCCAGCACAGTGTGTGTAGTGATGTGTGATAGTAATTCCCATGTGTGACATATATACAGTGTGTACTGCACCTATTGTGCTACACTTACTGCATTATTAGGTGTATGGTCACTATAAGGTGCAGCCTGAGCCTGTCTCCTCCTCTGGGTGTAACCAGCCCAGCACAGTGTATATAGTGATGTGTGATAGTAATTCCCATGTGTGACATGGATACAGTGTGTACTGCACCTATTGTGCTACACTTACTGCATTATTAGGTGTTAGTGTATGGTCACTATAAGGTGCAGCCTGAGCCTGTCTCCTCCTCTGGGTGTAACCAGCCCAGCACAGTGTGTGTAGTGATGTGTGATAGTAATTCCCATGTGTGACATATATACAGTGTGTACTGCACCTATTGTGCTACACTTACTGCATTATTAGGTGTATGGTCACTATAAGGTGCAGCCTGAGCCTGTCTCCTCCTCTGGGTGTGACCAGCCCAGCACAGTGTGTGTAGTGATGTGTGATAGTAATTCCCATGTGTGACATGTATACAGTGTGTACTGCACCTATTGTGCTACACTTACTGAATTATTAGGTGTATGGTCACTATAAGGTGCAGCCTGAGCCTGTCTCCTCCTCTGGGTGTAACCAGACCAGCACAGTGTATGTAGTGATGTGTGATAGTAATTCCCATGTGTGACATATATACAGTGTGTACAGCACCTATTGTGCTACACTTTTTGCATTATTAGGTGTTGGTGTATGGCCACTATAAGGTGCAGCCTGAGCCTGTCTCCTCCTCTGGGTGTAACCAGCCCAGCACAGTGTGTGTAGTGATGTGTGATAGTATTATCCATGTGTGACATATATACAGTGTGTACTGCACCTATTGTGCTACACTTACTGCATTATTAGGTGTTTGGTCACTATAAGGTGCAGCCTGAGCCTGTCTCCTCCTCTGGGTGTGACCAGCCCAGCACAGTGTGTGTAGTGATGTGTGATAGTAATTCCCATGTGTGATATATATACAGTGTGTACTGCACCTATTGTGCTACACTTACTGCATCATTATTAGGTGTTTGGTGACTATAAGGTGCAGCCTGAGCCTGTCTCCTCCTCTGGGTGTAACCAGCCCAGCACAGTGTATGTAGTGATGTGTGATAGTAATTCCCATGTGTGACATGGATACAGTGTGTACTGCACCTATTGTGCTACACTTACTGCATTATTAGGTGTATGGTCACTATAAGGTGCAGCCTGAGCCTGTCTCCTCCTCTGGGTGTAACCAGCCCAGCACAGTGTATATAGTGATGTGTGATAGTAATTCCCATGTGTGACATGGATACAGTGTGTACTGCACCAATTGTGCTACACTTACTGCATTATTAGGTGTTGGTGTATGGTCACTATAAGGTGCAGCCTGAGTCTGTCTCCTTCTCTGGGTGTAACCAGCCCAGTACAGTGTGTGTAGTAATGTGTTATAGTAATTCCCATGTGTGACATGTATACAGTGTGTACTGCACCTATTGTGCTACACTTACTGCATTATTAGGTGTTTGGTCACTATAAGGTGCAGCCTGAGCCAGTCTCCTCCTCTGGGTGTAACCAGCCCAGCACAGTGTGTGTAGTGATGTGTGATAGTAAGTCCCATGTGTGACATATATACAGTGTGTACTGCACCTATTGTGCTACACTTACTGCATTATTAGGTGTATGGTCACTATAAGGTGCAGCCTGAGCCTGTCTCCTCCTCTGGGTGTGACCAGCCCAGCACAGTGTGTGTAGTGATGTGTGATAGTAATTCCCATGTGTGACATGTATACAGTGTGTACTGCACCTATTGTGCTACACTTACTGCATTATTAGGTGTATGGTCACTATAAGGTGCAGCCTGAGCCTGTCTCCTCCTCTGGGTGTAACCAGACCAGCACAGTGTATGTAGTGATGTGTGATAGTAATTCCCATGTGTGACATATATACAGTGTGTACAGCACCTATTGTGCTACACTTTTTGCATTATTAGGTGTTGGTGTATGGCCACTATAAGGTGCAGCCTGAGCCTGTCTCCTCCTCTGGGTGTAACCAGCCCAGCACAGTGTGTGTAGTGATGTGTGATAGTATTACCCATGTGTGACATGTATACAGTGTGTACAGCACCTATTGTGCTACACTTATTGCATTATTAGGTGTTGGTGTATGGCCACTATAAGGTGCAGCCTGAGCCTGTCTCCTCCTCTGGGTGTAACCAGCCCAGCACAGTGTGTGTAGTGAAGTGTGATAGTATTATCCATGTGTGACATATATACAGTGTGTACTGCACCTATTGTGCTACACTTACTGCATTATTAGGTGTTGGTGTATGGTCACTATAAGGTGCAGCCTGAGCCTGTCTCCTTCTCTGGGTGTAACCAGCCCAGTACAGTGTGTGTAGTAATGTGTTATAGTAATTCCCATGTGTGACATGTATACAGTGTGTACTGCACCTATTGTGCTACACTTACTGCATTATTAGGTGTTTGGTCACTATAAGGTGCAGCCTGAGCCTGTCTCCTCCTCTGGGTGTAACCAGCCCAGCACAGTGTGTGTAGTGATGTGTGATAGTAATTCCCATGTGTGACATATATACAGTATGTACTGCACCTATTGTGCTACACTTACTGCATTATTAGGTGTATGGTCACTATAAGGTGCAGCCTGAGCCTGTCTCCTCCTCTGGGTGTGACCAGCCCAGCACAGTGTGTGTAGTGATGTGTGATAGTAATTCCCATGTGTGACCTGTATACAGTGTGTACTGCACCTATTGTGCTACACTTACTGCATTATTAGGTGTATGGTCACTATAAGGTGCAGCCTGAGCCTGTCTCCTCCTCTGGGTGTAACCAGACCAGCACAGTGTATGTAGTGATGTGTGATAGTATTACCCATGTGTGACATATATACAGTGTGTACAGCACCTATTGTGCTACACTTATTGCATTATTAGGTGTTGGTGTATGGCCACTATAAGGTGCAGCCTGAGCCTGTCTCCTCCTCTGGGTGTAACCAGCCCAGCACAGTGTGTGTAGTGAAGTGTGATAGTATTATCCATGTGTGACATATATACAGTGTGTACTGCACCTATTGTGCTACACTTACTGCATTATTAGGTGTTTGGTCACTATAAGGTGCAGCCTGAGCCTGTCTCCTCTTCTGGGTGTGACCATCCCAGCACAGTGTGTGTAGTGATGTGTGATAGTAATTCCCATGTGTGATATATATACAGTGTGTACTGCACCTATTGTGCTACACTTACTGCATTATTAGGTGTTTGGTCACTATAAGGTGCAGCCTGAGCCTGTCTCCTCCTCTGGGTGTAACCAGCCCAGCACAGTGTGTGTAGTGATGTGTGATAGTAATTCCCATGTGTGACATATATACAGTGTGTACTGCACCTATTGTGCTACACTTACTGCATTATTAGGTGTATGGTCACTATAAGGTGCAGCCTGAGCCTGTCTCCTCCTCTGGGTGTAACCAGACCAGCACAGTGTGTGTAGTGATGTGTGATAGTAATTCCCATGTGTGACATATATACAGTGTGTACTGCACCTATTGTGCTACACTTACTGCATTATTAGGTGTTTGGTCAGTATAAGGTGCAGCCTGAGCCTGTCTCCTCCTCTGGGTGTAACCAGCCCAGCACAGTGTATATAGTGATGTGTGATAGTAATTCCCATGTGTGACATGGATACAGTGTGTACTGCACCTATTGTGCTACACTTACTGCATTATTAGGTGTTGGTGTATGGTCACTATAAGGTGCAGCCTGAGGCTGTCTCCTCCTCTGGGTGTAACCAGCCCAGCACAGTGTGTGTAGTGATGTGTGATAGTAATTCCCATGTGTGACATATATACAGTGTGTACTGCACCTATTGTGCTACACTTACTGCATTATTAGGTGCTGGTGTATGGTCACTATAAGGTGCAGCCTGAGCCTGTCTCCTCCTCTGGGTGTAACCAGCCCAGCACAGTGTATGTAGTGATGTGTGATAGTAATTCCCATGTGTGACATGTATACAGTGTGTACTGCACCTATTGTGCTACACTTACTGCATTATTAGGTGTTTGGTCACTATAAGGTGCAGCCTGAGCCTGTCTCCTCCTCTGGGTGTAACCAGCCCAGGACAGTGTGTGTAGTGATGTGTGATAGTAATTCCCATGTGTGACATATATACAGTGTGTACTGCACCTATTGTGCTACACTTACAGCATTATTAGGTGCTGGTGTATGGTCACTATAAGGTGCAGCCTGAGCCTGTCTCCTCCTCTGGGAGTAACCAGCCCAGCACAGTGTGTGTAGTGATGTGTGATAGTAATTCCCATGTGTGACATGGATACAGTGTGTACTGCACCTTTTGTGCTACACTTACTGCATTATTAGGTGTTGGTGTATGGTCACTATAAGGTGCAGCCTGAGCCTGTCTCCTCCTCTGGGTGTAACCAGCCCAGCACAGTGTGTGTAGTGATGTGTGATAGTAATTCCCATGTGTGACATATATACAGTGTGTACTGCACCTATTGTGCTACACTTACTGCATTATTAGGTGTTGGTGTATGGTCACTATAAGGTGCAGCCTGAGCCTGTCTCCTCCTCTGGGTGTAACCAGCCCAGCACAGTGTGTGTAGTGATGCGTGATAGTAATTCCCATGTGTGACATGTATACAGTGTGTACTGCACCTATAGTGCTACACTTATTGCATTATTAGGTGATGGTGTATGGTCACTATAAGGTGCAGCCTGAGCCTGTCTCCTCCTCTGGGTGTAACCAGCCCAGCACAGTGTGTGTAGTGATGTGTGATAGTAATTCCCATGTGTGACATATATACAGTGTGTACTGCACCTATTGTGCTACACTTACTGCATTATTAGGTGCTGGTGTATGGTCACTATAAGGTGCAGCCTGAGCCTGTCTCCTCCTCTGGGTGTAACCAGCCCAGCACAGTGTGTGTAGTGATGTGTGATAGTAATTCCCATGTGTGACATGTATACAGTGTGTACTGCACCTATTGTGCTACACTTACTGCATTATTAGGTGTATGGTCACTATAAGGTGCAGCCTGAGCCTGTCTCCTCCTCTGGGTGTAACCAGCCCAGCACAGTGTGTGTAGTGATGTGTGATAGTATTTCCCATGTGTGACATGTATACAGTGTGTACTGCACCTATTGTGCTACACTTACTGCATTATTAGGTGCTGGTGTATGGTCACTATAAGGTGCAGCCTGAGCCTGTCTCCTCCTCTGGGTGTAACCAGCCCAGCACAGTGTGTGTAGTGATGTGTCTAGTAATTCCCATGTGTGACATGTATACAGTGTGTACTGCACCTATTGCCTGTCTCTATACCGATGCTGGAATCCAGACAAGGGATTTAACATAGGTGTCAAAATACTGATGTCTATCTTAATCTTGATACTGAAATCCAGGAGGACGCGTGCCCAAACTATGGTAAATGGGGGCGTCACGAGGGAGGAGGGTTAGGTTTAGGTAAGTTAGCGGAGTTAGTGTAAGGCACCACTGGGGGGGGGTCAGGGTTAGGCACTAAGGGGGGAGGGTTAGGCTACAAGAAGAGAGGGTTAGGGGCAGAATTTTTCTGGATTTATACCTACAGAGTATTTGCAGGGGTGTGTATGTGTAGTACAGGGAATAGCAGGGGGCATACGCTGGGCTCCATCATATTAGGGGGTAGAATAGGGTTAGGAAATACTTACTTTGGACGATTGGGATTTTCACCCCTGCCGGGCAGCCGCTGTCGGCATTTGAACCCGACAGTGGTGGTATGGCGGGTTACTCTAGCTGCTCCTGGGGGGACACTCAGCAATTTAGGGGCTCCAAAATGAAATTATATCTTGGCCCCCTCCCAACCTAAAAACGTTGTGGCGCCGCTGAATGTCAGAAGACATTTTCCAAAAATACAATTTATCTTTTTACGCTGACTAATAAATCAAATACAATGTAACCAGAATGGCAGAAAAAGTGTATTTTTATATCAAAAAGCAATTATGTGATTTTTGTTCCCCTTATATAAATAACATTATTATTATTATTATTATTATTATTATTATTATTATTATTATTATTATTCTAACACTTTGCTCCTAAAAGACTCAAAGTGCTTTACATTTGCCAAAATACAAAACAAGCCTAACAAGGGACATTAGTAAAATGCTGGTTGAACAGGTCTTGAGTCTATTTTTGAAGGATTCTAGAGTGGAGGCCTCTTGAACTGTGCGGGGAAGTGAGTTCCATAGAGTAGGAGCCACAAAGCTGAAAGCTCGATACAAAGACAAATTCTGGGAGATTCTAGGTAATGTGAATAGTCCTTCATCAACGGATCGCAGTAATCCAGTGGGACAGTAAGGAATCAGAAGCTGCTTCAGGTACCCTGGGCCATGGTCATGAAGGGCTTTGTAAGTTATTAATCCAATCTTGAAAGCAATTCGCCATCTCACAGGCAGCCAGTGAAGGGAGTAGAGAGTGGGTGTTATGTGGCTGGAAAGCGGCTGGTTGGCTAATAGCCTGGCAGCTGTGTTTTGTACCATCTGCAAGCGGTGTAATTCTTTTGCTGGGAGACCGAGGGTAGAGGGCGTTGATGATAAAAATGCATGTATGACTTTGGGCAGATCTCCTGAGGGAATTAAGTGCTTGATTCTGGCTATGTTCCTCAGATGAAAGAATGAGGATTTGATTGTGGCTGATGCTTGAGTGTCAGATGCCACCATCCAGCTCAACACCAAGATTCCACACATGTTCAGTGTTTTGTAATTCTGATCGCCCAAGCGTAAGTCCTGTTGGTTGGCTATGCTGTAGCCCTGTCCTGTGACCTATCATAAGGACCTCTGTTTTATCAGGGTTCAGTCGCAGCCAACTGGCACTCATCCACTCCTGAAGCTCAGCTAGGCAGCGATTTAGGGTTGTTATGGGGTCCTTTGTACCTGGAGCAAAGGACAGGTACAGTTGTGTATCATCTGCATAGCAGTGGTAGACCAGGCCATGACATCTCATTATGTCACCCAATGGTAGCATGTATACTGCAAAAAGCATGGGAGACAGTATAGAAGCCTGTGGGACACCGCATGGAAGTGGCACTGGTGATGAAGAATTTACTCCAGAAGAAACTCTCTGTGACGTGCCAGTGAGAAATGATTTGAACCATCTAAGGACTGTGCCATCCAGACCACAGAAATTTTTCAGGCGCTCAATTAGAATCCCATGGTCCACAGTATCAAATGCTGCTGAGAGATCCAGAAGGATTAAGATTGAACAATCACCTCTGTCTCTTGCCATCAGAAGATCATTAAGCACACATACCAGGGCTGTTTCAGTGCTATGTCTTCTCCTGAATCCTGACTGGAATGGATCATAAATATCATGGGTAGACAGGTGGGTTTCCAGTTGCATTGCCACCACTTTCTCAATGACCTTTCCTAGAAAAGGAAGGTTTGATACTCGTCTATAGTTTTTCGACGTCTAAATTAGGTTTTTTAAGAAGTGGTCTAACAATTGCTTCCTTTAGCGGTTCTGGAAAAATTCCTGTCTGCAAAGAGCATTGAACTATTTTTGCAATTACAGGGCCAGTCATGTCCATACACCCTATGAGAAGCTTGGTTGAGGCAGGGTCCAGATCACAGGTGGTGGGACACAACATTAGGGTAAGCTTAGCAATGTCTTTTACATCTATTATGTCAAAGCTGTCCCATGAACACAGGTGGCTTACCTTGGCAGGCTTGGTAGCTTGGCACTCCTTTCATGGCACTGTGGGGATTCCAGCCCGGATGGACGATACTTTTTATATGCAAAGAATTTTGCAAACTCATTGCATGGTGACTGGGAGAGGGTTTCATCATGCTGGTTAGCAAAGCATCTCCACTGTACGGAAAAGCTGAACTGGCCTATTGTTTGCTGCCTTGATATCATTTGAAAGGAACTTATCCTCTACCAGGATCGTATTAGAAAGACCACAAAACAAATAGTTCATAGTTCTTGTTTTTGCATTACTCCACCTTCCTTAAATTGCAAAGAGACAGATTCTATGTGTTTGGTATTTCAATATGATGATGCAATTTTGATTTTGCCGATTGTTGCCATTTTGATGTAAGCGCTTACAGGAATAATATAGACACCGGACAAGACCAAACCATATTTTAAACTAGTAAACCTATCACATTGAATGAGGTGACCCATTTTATTTTTTGACACAAGATTGGGGAGACCTAGCTTTGGAACAACCAGAAAATAACTACTAGGTTGGCATATGGTTTGAATGAAGGGATTTCCATCCTTAAAATGACAGTGCCCCAAATATATTTGTGCCCATATTGCATTTGGTGCTCTACCCCCATCTACAGAAAATACAAAGGGCGCACATTATTTATTCTTTTTTTTTTCTATGACAAAAGTGACATCATGACATCAGCCACTGCAAGGAGTCCCCACTGGTCACCTGGACAAGTTCATTTAATAATTCATATTTCCCCCATCATTATGGAGGACTAGTGGGACTCGTCCCCAGCAGTTTACGGGTACATGCAGAGCAAGGACAAAACCCCTTCACTCTGCATCTGGTTTTGTTCCCCCACTCTTCCCCCAATTTCCACCACTGGGTCTGACCTTCAAGACAGGGTCCCTCTGTTCTGATCAGACCCACAGCAGAGAATGGGAGACAGCTGCTTAGTAGTGCACTAATTATTGGCATACCCCAAATTTAGAATTCTATATTTTATTTATATATAATATGACATAATGCAATGAAGTAACTATGAATATTTAAAATACACCTTTCTTCAAAAAAGAGGTCCCGGAGTGCTGTCCCTTATTGGAAGTACGAGTGCCGTCCCTTACTGGAGGTACAGGTGGACTATTGGTCCAGGAGAGCAGAGACTCAGCTACTGTAGCACTGGGACCTCATATATAACATTGTCACAGGCGGCCAGCGGTCTCCTAGTCTCTCCTATGCCTTATATAGAACATTGTCACAGGCGGTCAGCGGTCTCCTAGTCTCTCCTATGCCTTATATATAACATTGTCACAGGCGGTCAGCGGTCTCCTAGTCTCTCCTATGCCTCATATATAACATTGTCACAGGCGGTCAGCGGTCTCCCAGTCTCTCCTATGCCTCATATATAACATTGTCACAGGTGGTCAGCGCTCTCCTAGTCTCTCCTATGCCTCATATATAACATTGTCACAGGCGGTCAGCGCTCTCCTAGTCTCTCCTATGCCTCATATATAACATTGTCACAGGCGGTCAGTGGTCTCCTAGTCTCTCCTATACCTTATATATAACATTGTCACAGGCGGTCAGTGGTCTCCTAGTCTCTCCTATACCTTATATATAACATTGTCACAGGCGGTCAGTGGTCTCCTAGTCTCTCCTATGCCTCATATATAACATTGTCACAGGCGGTCAGTGGTCTCCTAGTCTCTCCTATGCCTCATATATAACATTGTCACAGGCGGTCAGCGGTCTCCTAGTCTCTCCTATGCCTCATATATAACATTGTCACAGGCGGTCAGCGGTCTCCTAGTCTCTCCTATGCCTTATATATAACATTGTCACAGGCGGTCAGCGGTCTCCTAGTCTCTCCTATGCCTCATATATAACATTGTCACAGGCGGTCAGCGGTCTCCCAGTCTCTCCTATGCCTCATATATAACATTGTCACAGGTGGTCAGCGCTCTCCTAGTCTCTCCTATGCCTCATATATAACATTGTCACAGGTGGTCAGCGGTCTCCTAGTCTCTCCTATGCCTCATATATAACATTGTCACAGGCGGTCAGCGGTCTCCTAGTCTCTCCTATGCCTCATATATAACATTGTCACAGGCGGTCTGCGGTCTCCAAGTCTCTCCTATGCCTCATATATAACATTGTCACAGGCGGTCAGCGGTCTCCCAGTCTCTCCTAAGCCTCATATATAACATTGTCACAGGCGGTCAGTGGTCTCCTAGTCTCTCCTATGCCTCATATATAACATTGTTACAGGCGGTCAGTGGTCTCCTAGTCTCTCCTATGCCTCATATATAACATTGTCACAGGCGGTCAGCGGTCTCCTAGTCTCTCCTATGCCTTATATATAACATTGTCACAGGCGGTCAGTGGTCTCCTAGTCTCTCCTATACCTTATATATAACATTGTCACAAGTGGTCAGCGGTCTCCTAGTCTCTCCTATGCCTCATATATAACATTGTTACAGGCGGTCAGTGTCTCCTAGTCTCTCCTATGCCTTATATATAACATTGTCACAGGCGGTCAGTGGTCTCCTAGTCTCTCCTATGCCTCATATATAACATTGTCACAGGCGGTCAGCGCTCTCCTGGTCTCTCCTATGCCTCATATATAACATTGTCACAGGCGGTCAGCGGTCTCCTAGTCTCTCCTATGCCTTATATATAACATTGTCACAGGCGGTCAGTGGTCTCCTAGTCTCTCCTATGCCTTATATATAACATTGTCACAGGCGGTCAGTGGTCTCCTAGTCTCTCCTATGCCTCATATATAACATTGTCACAGGCGGTCAGCGCTCTCCTGGTCTCTCCTATGCCTCATATATAACATTGTCACAGGCGGTCAGCGGTCTCCTAGTCTCTCCTATGCCTCATATATAACATTGTCACAGGCGGTCAGTGGTCTCCTAGTCTCTCCTATGCCTCATATATAACATTGTCACAGGCGGTCAGCGGTCTCCTAGTCTCTCCTATGCCTCATATATAACATTGTCACAGGCGGTCAGCGGTCTCCTAGTCTCTCCTATGCCTTATATATAACATTGTCACAGGCGGTCAGCGGTCTCCTAGTCTCTCCTATGCCTCATATATAACATTGTCACAGGCGGTCAGCGGTCTCCCAGTCTCTCCTATGCCTCATATATAACATTGTCACAGGCGGTCAGCGGTCTCCCAGTCTCTCCTATGCCTCATATATAACATTGTCACAGGTGGTCAGCGCTCTCCTAGTCTCTCCTATGCCTCATATATAACATTGTCACAGGTTGTCAGCGGTCTCCTAGTCTCTCCTATGCCTCATATATAACATTGTCACAGGCGGTCAGCGGTCTCCTAGTCTCTCCTATGCCTCATATATAACATTGTCACAGGCGGTCTGCGGTCTCCAAGTCTCTCCTATGCCTCATATATAACATTGTCACAGGCGGTCAGCGGTCTCCCAGTCTCTCCTAAGCCTCATATATAACATTGTCACAGGCGGTCAGTGGTCTCCTAGTCTCTCCTATGCCTCATATATAACATTGTTACAGGCGGTCAGTGGTCTCCTAGTCTCTCCTATGCCTCATATATAACATTGTCACAGGCGGTCAGCGGTCTCCTAGTCTCTCCTATGCCTTATATATAACATTGTCACAGGCGGTCAGTGGTCTCCTAGTCTCTCCTATACCTTATATATAACATTGTCACAAGTGGTCAGCGGTCTCCTAGTCTCTCCTATGCCTCATATATAACATTGTTACAGGCGGTCAGTGTCTCCTAGTCTCTCCTATGCCTTATATATAACATTGTCACAGGCGGTCAGTGGTCTCCTAGTCTCTCCTATGCCTCATATATAACATTGTCACAGGCGGTCAGCGCTCTCCTGGTCTCTCCTATGCCTCATATATAACATTGTCACAGGCGGTCAGCGGTCTCCTAGTCTCTCCTATGCCTTATATATAACATTGTCACAGGCGGTCAGCGCTCTCCTGGTCTCTCCTATGCCTTATATATAACATTATCACAGGCGGTCAGCGGTCTCCTAGTCTCTCCTATGCCTCATATATAACATTGTCACAGGCGGTCAGCGGTCTCCCAGTCTCTCCTATGCCTCATATATAACATTGTCACAGGTGGTCAGCGCTCTCCTAGTCTCTCCTATGCCTCATATATAACATTGTCACAGGTGGTCAGCGGTCTCCTAGTCTCTCCTATGCCTCATATATAACATTGTCACAGGCGGTCAGCGGTCTCCTAGTCTCTCCTATGCCTCATATATAACATTGTCACAGGCGGTCTGCGGTCTCCAAGTCTCTCCTATGCCTCATATATAACATTGTCACAGGCGGTCAGCGGTCTCCCAGTCTCTCCTAAGCCTCATATATAACATTGTCACAGGCGGTCAGTGGTCTCCTAGTCTCTCCTATGCCTCATATATAACATTGTTACAGGCGGTCAGTGGTCTCCTAGTCTCTCCTATGCCTCATATATAACATTGTCACAGGCGGTCAGCGGTCTCCTAGTCTCTCCTATGCCTTATATATAACATTGTCACAGGCGGTCAGTGGTCTCCTAGTCTCTCCTATACCTTATATATAACATTGTCACAAGTGGTCAGCGGTCTCCTAGTCTCTCCTATGCCTCATATATAACATTGTTACAGGCGGTCAGTGTCTCCTAGTCTCTCCTATGCCTTATATATAACATTGTCACAGGCGGTCAGTGGTCTCCTAGTCTCTCCTATGCCTCATATATAACATTGTCACAGGCGGTCAGCGCTCTCCTGGTCTCTCCTATGCCTCATATATAACATTGTCACAGGCGGTCAGCGGTCTCCTAGTCTCTCCTATGCCTTATATATAACATTGTCACAGGCGGTCAGTGGTCTCCTAGTCTCTCCTATGCCTTATATATAACATTGTCACAGGCGGTCAGCGATCTCCTAATCTCTCCTATGCCTCATATATAACATTGTCACAGGTTGTCAGTGGTCTCCTAGTCTCTCCTATGCCTCATATATAACATTGTCACAGGTGGTCAGTGGTCTCCTAGTCTCTCCTATGCCTCATATATAACATTGTCACAGGCGGTCAGCGGTCTCCTAGTCTCTCCTATGCCTTATATATAACATTGTCACAGGCGGTCAGTGGTCTCCTAGTCTCTCCTATGCCTTATATATAACATTGTCACAGGCGGTCAGCGCTCTCCTGGTCTCTCCTATGCCTCATATATAACATTGTCACAGGCGGTCAGCGGTCTCCTAGTCTCTCCTATGCCTTATATATAACATTGTCACAGGCGGTCAGTGGTCTCCTAGTCTCTCCTATGCCTTATATATAACATTGTCACAGGCGGTCAGCGATCTCCTAATCTCTCCTATGCCTCATATATAACATTGTCACAGGTGGTCAGTGGTCTCCTAGTCTCTCCTATGCCTCATATATAACATTGTCACAGGTGGTCAGTGGTCTCCTAGTCTCTCCTATGCCTTATATATAACATTGTCACAGGCGGTTAGCGGTCTCCTAGTCTCTCCTATGCCTTATATAGCCAATTTCATGAAATAATTTGCAGAAGAAAATCTGTATTTCTGGCTCAATCATTATATGAGTACAGGAGACTTCCAATCACTGAATGTCCTGTAATAATAATATCCATCCATTCATTCCCGTCCCCAGGAAGCCAGCCCCCAGCACAGATGTCAGCTCTCCTTTCCCACGCTTGCTATACAGTATGGATGAGTCTGGCTTTGCCGGATTGTTATTGTAAACTCTGCATAAATGAGCAGAATAATAATGAATCCCTGTGGGCCGGGAGCTTCGGGCAGATGGGATCAGTGGATAAAAGGCACTTGCCTCAGTGATACAAAGCTCTCTCTTCCACTCATAGGGAAATGATGTTGTGGAATCGGCCTCCCATCAATAGAGAAACTACTTCAATATATCAGTCATGTAATCAGGTTATAGAGCTGTAACGTCTCTTACAGAGCGCCAAGATGTTACCGACAGCGAGGAAATCTCAGGTGATGCTGACATAGATCTGATTCTGCTGCCTGCTGCTCTCTAGATCATGGGCCTCATTTATAAAGCGCCAAGATGTTACCGACAGCGAGGAAATCTCAGGTGATGCTGACATAGGGACTGATTCTGCCGCCTGCTGCTCTCTAGATCATGGGCCTCATTTATAAAGTGCACTAAATACGCCCTGCAAAGCACCTCATTTGTGCACCTCATGTCTCCAATGCATTTCAGGATACACACAAGTGACACAACCACTAATCTGGAGACACCACTGTAAACCAGACGGGCACCCAGTATTCTGGGCAGTAAGGGGGATATTTACTAATGTTTTTAGAAGTGGAGATGTTGCCCATAGCAACCAATCAGAATCTAGCTATTATTTTCTAGAAGGTGCTGGATAATTAAAGTAGAATCTGATTGGTTACTATGGGCAACATCTCCACTTCTAAAAACCCTGCACTCTTAGTAAATATCCCCCTAAAGGCTGAACCATGCAAAGTGTAATCATCAATATCCAACCTGCAGCCACTTTCATTTCATTTTCAGTTTTGTTAGACTAAATACTGCTCAGTTTTACCTCATTTATGTCTTATAATTGGCTAAGAGTGGGCATATGGTACTGTCTCTATGACTTATGGATGAGGAGCGCTTACACAACGCTTGGGCAAATTGCACTTCTGCTGGAGAGTGATGATAAATGCGCTGCAACTGGCAAAATATATAACAGTATAAATGTATATAAAACAGTATAAATGTATATATCAGTATAAATGTATATATAACAGTATAAATGTCTAAAAGAGTATAACAGTATAAATGTATATAACAGCATAAATGTCTAAAAGAGTATAACAGTATAAATGTATAAAGAAGAGTATAACAGCATAAATGTATAAAAGAGTATAACAGTATAAATGTATATATCAGTATAAATGTATAAAAGAGTATAACAGTATAAATGTATAAAGAAGAGTATAACAGCATAAATGTATAAAAGAGTATAACAGTATAAATGTATATATCAGTATAAATGTATAAAAGAGTATAACAGTATAAATGTATATATCAGTTTAAATGTATATATAACAGCATAAATGTATAAAAGAGTATATCAGTATAAATGTATAAAAGAGTATAACAGTATAAATGTATATATCAGTATAAATGTATATATAACAGCATAAATGTATAAAAGAGTATAACAGTATAAATGTATATAACAGTATAAATGTATATAACAGTATAAATGTATAAAAGAGTATAACAGTATAAATGTATATATCAGTATAAATGTATATATAACAGCATAAATGTATAAAAGAGTATAACAGTATAAATGTATATAACAGTATAAATGTATAAAAGAGTATAACAGTATAAATGTATAAAAGAGTATAACAGTATAAATGTATAAAAGAGTATAACAGTATAAATGTATAAAAGAGTATAACAGTATAAAACAGTAGAAATGTAGAACAGAAAATACAACAAGGTGCGCTACCAGACAGAAAATAACCCCTTGAATAAAGGAAGCAGCTCACACATGCAGGTTCTGCACCTGCTGAAAAGGACAATATAAAAAAGACGCTACATGCACAGTGTGAGTACTGGCTACATCATTACAGGTGATTACAGTTCTCCAGTTATTTGGATTCTCCTTTTGGCAATATTGTTTCCAACGTTCTTGCTGACATTATACTACCACAGTGGATACATCCAGAGCTTGTTTGTGGACATTATTATTTACTGGACCCTGGAGTAGGTTCTATGTTATAACAATTTAACCTTCCATCTGCTCATCCACACTATATTACCGTGTCAGTGTAGAGACTTGAATTTTATGTATTTTATGTATTAACTGTTTAATATTTGCAATAAATAATTTGCATTTATCAGTGTGGTCACTTGATTAAACCAGCGCTCCACTCCACTTTTTTCTAAATGTATAACAGTATAAATGTATATAACAGTATAAACGTATATAACAGTATAAATGTATATAACAGTATAAACGTATATAACAGTTGTACAGCAGCTGAGAGCACCCTCGCTGATAGCAGGAACAATCCTGAAAATACACCACCTCCAACCCTTTATCTCATTTTATAATCTTGCTTCATATGGAATCTGTATTCTAAAAGGGTTATTGCAGTGCCACCATTACTAGCAGTGCTGTGAGTCAGTAGAAGAGCAGGAGCAGCAACCAAGTACTAGTGGTGCAGCTGCTGCCAGTCATGATGATACTAGTACTACAACATCTACTACCTGTGCTCAAGGTCATAGAGGGTTAAAGACAGGGCACCTGAAATCAAAACAATATTTCTCAATGTTAAAGAAAAGAGCATCACCTCTAATAAAAAGGGAACATTTACTGCTGAAAAACATAAAATTGCCAACATACCATACACCACATGCAGTGGCAAGGAAAGCCTCAGGAATTGGTTTGGTGGCTTTAGAATCACTGTCAGTCAAGCATTATCTTCTGTAACCGCACATGATGATGCAACACCTTCTCACTCAGAGTCTAGAAGAGGTGTCAAATGTAAAAGAGGCAAATCAGTAAAGAAAAGAACCACTAAGACTGAAGAACAAACTGTGTTCAGAAATGTCACAAATCCCTGAGGAGAGTCTGAGGTTGTCCGAGTGCTGTGTGTGAGGCTGACATTTCTGATACTGGGCCTGATTCTGCAAGGATCACAACTGCAAAGTTGCATGCAGGCAGCTTTGCAATTACGTCCTTGCAATAATGCAAATGCAGCAGGATGTGTATGACTCTCCCCCTGCTCCATTTGCGACCCCAGCACTGCGACGAAGGTTGCAGGCTGGGATCACCATCACAACCATCAGTCTTTTTTTGCATAAACAAACATTTTATAGGTTATTGCTCTAATACATTAATACACATTTTTAAAAAGAAAATAATATAAACACATTGTTAATAGCCAAGGATTCCCAACAAGAGTTAGAGAAGACATCACAAATATTTGGAGGCTGACCTGTTGACCATACTACCCCCCTCCTTCCTCAAACTTTCCTTGTCAATCAAACAATTAAATTAACCAATTAATTCTTCCTTCCATTACCTGCCTTCCACTTTATACATACTCCACCTCTATTTGCCTGTACTGCCCTTGGGCCTCTGATCTTGCTCTAGATTAATGAAAACATTCTTGGTTTCTATGGGGTCGTATAATTAATTAAACTGCCATCCTGTCTGCCACTGCTATGTGGCAATATTTCATAGATGTGCTATAGTCTTTTATACTGCCGTGTGTTTGTGCCGCTGCTCTGTTGCTTAGTTTAATCAGCCAGCTTTTTTGCCAATATTGGTTAACAATATTCTAAACTGTGAGGTGGTCACAATTGACTGGAAATTAATGTTAATTAGGGTAATAATTCTCTAGGAATAAAAACAGGCCAAAATCACATGATTTTAGTGCTTTTAAATCCATTTTGTAAAGCAATATAGATCCAAAACCAAAACACGGAGGTCGGCGCATATCTCTAGTTGTCATCCAGCTGGACTTTAGCACAAAAAAACCCCTGGACCCTTCTGCAGAATGCATCACCCACCCTAATGCTGAGTACACACTAGATGATAATTTGGCCGATTTCAACGCATCAGAATGACAAATTGTTCAAAATGTGTAGTGTGTACCCACTATGACGATGCCAGAGCGGGCTCTCGCTGGTCATAAGTCGTATCCTCAGTTCTTTTGTACATGCTGAAAGATCTGAGGATGCCGCCAGCGATTCCATCCCGCCGAATGGCCCCCGCTACCCCCAGCCATTACTCAGTCGCTGCTGGCATCAGTAAGTGTGTATGCTGATTCTGGCTCCCCTGCTGGGTCCGTCGCTTACGAGCTTGGTACACACAGTAGACATTGTATAGTGTGTACCAGCATTAACAGTCCCTGGAGGGGGTTCTGCAACTTCTCTTCCCAAGATCAACATTCAGTTAGAACTATAAATCAATTGACCCAAAATTATTCTGTAAAACAAATGAATAATCTCAATAATAATTATATTCTATTATCATTGTTTGCCTAAAATAATATAGTGTAGAAAATTGAATCAGGTGAATAGAGCCCTAATTGTGTAAGGGAATATTTATATTGACCACATGTAGGTATAGTAATAAATGTAACCGTGCCTAATACATCATGGTTAAAGATGGGACGCTAAATGAGCCCTGGACTGACAATGGTTATGACAAATGTGTTTCTCTCTATTCCTAGCCCACAGATCAGCTGAGCAGGAGAGGCTCAGGCCAGTGTCATACAGGGGAGGCTCAGGCCAGTGTCATACAGGGGAGGCTCAGGCCAGTGTCATACAGGGGAGGCTCAGGCCAGTGTCATACAGGGGAGGCTCAGGCCAGTGTCATACAGGGGAGGCTCAGGCCAGTGTCATACAGGGGAGGCTCAGGCCAGTGTCATACAGGGGAGGCTCAGGCCAGTGCCATACAGGGGAGGCTCAGGCCAGTGTCATACAGGGGAGGCTCAGGCCAGTGTCATACCGAGGACAAATTCATTCACTTTTGAATTAACAAAAAATTGTTATTCTTTGCTAAAAAAAAGAAAAAGTTTTGTATGAGCCGAGCACAAATCCCTTAATTAGATTATTTTTCCTGCAGATGCTCCTATGGGCTGGCAGGAGAAATGCGTCCAGTGAGAACGGCACAACTCCAAAAAAGGTGATTCTCTGGGGAAGTTGGTTCCTCGACACATTGCCCAAATTTATCCTGTTTGACATGTGCTTTTCATTTACGGTTTATTTAAATCTGTTATCTGGGCTGTCCTCGATATATATCTTACATAAGATTCCAGTGTTTGCCCTCAGTTAAAATTAAATCCTGCAGTTCCTCAAGATCATTAAGAATGTTTAAATGTTCTAGGCTGCCTGATGGCACACATGCCTCTCTTAGGAAAGAATCCCTGATGGCACACATGCCTCTGCTAGGAAAGAATCCAAGATGGCACACATGCCTCTGCTAGGAAAGAATCCCTGATGGCACAGATGCCTCTCCTAGGAAAGAATCCCTGATGGCACAGATGCCTCTGCTAGGAAAGAATCCCTGATGGCACACATGCCTCTGCTAGGAAAGAATCCCTGATGGCACACATGCCTCTGCTAGGAAAGAACCCCGGATGGCACACATGCCTCTGCTAGGAAAGAATCCCTGATGGCACACATGCCTCTGCTAGGAAAGAACCCCTGATGGCACACATGCCTCTGCTAGGAAAGAACCCCTGATGGCACACATGCCTCTGCTAGGAAAGAATCCCTGATGGCACACATGCCTCTGCTAGGAAAGAACCACTGATGGCACAGATGCCTCTGCTAGGAAAGAATCCCTGATGGCCCAGATGCCTCTGCTAGGAAAGAATCCCTGATGGCACAGATGCCTCTGCTAGGAAAGAATCCCTGATGGCACACATGCCTCTGCTAGGAAAGAATCCCTGGTGGCACAGATGCCTCTGCTAGGAAAGAACCCCTGATGGCACACATGCCTCTGCTAGGAAAGAATCCCTGATGGCACACATGCCTCTGCTAGGAAAGAACCCCTGATGGCACAGATGCCTCTGCTAGGAAAGAATCCCTGATGGCCCAGATGCCTCTGCTAGGAAAGAATCCCTGATGGCCCAGATGCCTCTGCTAGGAAAGAATCCCTGATGGCACACATGCCTCTGCTAGGAAAGAATCCCTGATGGCACAGATGCCTCTGCTAGGAAAGAATCCCCGATGGCACAGATGCCTCTGTTAGGAAAGAATCCCCGATGGCACAGATGCCTCTGCTAGTAAAGAATCCCTGATGGCACACATGCCTCTGCTAGGAAAGAATCCCTGATGGCACACATGCCTCTGCTAGGAAAGAATCCCTGATGGCACAGATGCCTCTGCTAGGAAAGAATCCCTGATGGCACAGATGCCTCTGCTAGGAAAGAATCCCTGATGGCACACATGCCTCTGCTAGGAAAGAATCCCTGATGGCACACATGCCTCTGCTAGGAAAGAATCCCTGATGGCACAGATGCCTCTGCTAGGAAAGAACCCCTGATGGCACAGATGCCTCTGCTAGGAAAGAATCCCTGATGGCACAGATGCCTCTGCTAGGAAAGAATCCCTGATGGCACACATGCCTCTGCTAGGAAAGAATCCCTGATGGCACAGATGCCTCTGCTAGGAAAGAATCCCCGATGGCACAGATGCCTCTGTTAGGAAAGAATCCCCGATGGCACAGATGCCTCTGCTAGGAAAGAATCCCTGATGGCACACATGCCTCTACTAGGAAAGAATCTCTGATGGCACACATGCCTCTGCTAGGAAAGAATCCCTGATGGCACAGATGCCTCTGCTAGGAAAGAACCCCTGATGGCACAGATGCCTCTGCTAGGAAAGAATCCCTGATGGCACACATGCCTCTGCTAGGAAAGAATCCCTGATGGCACACATGCCTTTGCTAGGAAAGAATCCCTGATGGCACACATGCCTCTGCTAGGAAAGAATCCCTGATGGCACACATGCCTCTGCTAGGAAAGAATCCCTGATGGCACAGATGCCTCTCCTAGGAAAGAATCCCTGATGGCACAGATGCCTCTGCTAGGAAAGAATCCCTGATGGCACACATGCCTCTGCTAGGAAAGAATCCCTGATGGCACACATGCCTCTGCTAGGAAAGAACCCCTGATGGCACACATGCCTCTGCTAGGAAAGAATCCCTGATGGCACACATGCCTCTGCTAGGAAAGAATCCCCGATGGCACAGATGCCTCTGCTAGGAAAGAATCCCCGATGGCACAGATGCCTCTGTTAGGAAAGAATCCCCGATGGCACAGATGCCTCTGCTAGGAAAGAATCCCCGATGGCACACATGCCTCTGCTAGGAAAGAATCCCCGATGGCACACATGCCTCTGCTAGGAAAGAATCCCTGATGGCACAGATGCCTCTGCTAGGAAAGAATCCCTGATGGCACACATGCCTCTGCTAGGAAAGAATCCCTGGTGGCACACATGCCTCTGCTAGGAAAGAATCCCTGATGGCACAGATGCCTCTGCTAGGAAAGACTCCCTGATGGCACACATGCCTCTGCTAGGAAAGACTCCCTGATGGCACACATGCCTCTGCTAGGAAAGAATCCCTGATGGCACACATGCCTCTGCTAGGAAAGAACCCCTGATGGCACAGATGCCTCTGCTAGGAAAGAACCCCTGATGGCACACATGCCTCTGCTAGGAAAGAATCCCTGATGGCACACATGCCTCTGCTAGGAAAGAATCCCCGATGGCACAGATGCCTCTGCTAGGAAAGAATCCCCGATGGCACAGATGCCTCTGTTAGGAAAGAATCCCCGATGGCACAGATGCCTCTGCTAGGAAAGAATCCCCGATGGCACACATGCCTCTGCTAGGAAAGAATCCCCGATGGCACACATGCCTCTGCTAGGAAAGAATCCCTGATGGCACAGATGCCTCTGCTAGGAAAGAATCCCTGATGGCACACATGCCTCTGCTAGGAAAGAATCCCTGGTGGCACACATGCCTCTGCTAGGAAAGAATCCCTGATGGCACAGATGCCTCTGCTAGGAAAGACTCCCTGATGGCACACATGCCTCTGCTAGGAAAGACTCCCTGATGGCACACATGCCTCTGCTAGGAAAGAATCCCTGATGGCACACATGCCTCTGCTAGGAAAGAACCCCTGATGGCACAGATGCCTCTGCTAGGAAAGAACCCCTGATGGCACAGATGCCTCTGCTAGGAAACAACCCCTGATGGCACACATGCCTCTGCTAGGAAAGAATCCCTGATGGCACACATGCCTCTGCTAGGAAAGAATCCCTGATGGCACAGATGCCTCTGCTAGGAAAGACTCCCTGATGGCACGGATGAGCTAAATGTCCGGCTGTCTCATCTCAGATTTTCCAGTTTATACAAGAAAATATTTTATTAATTGGTTTCTTTAGACAATGTATTTACTGGCATTTCTTTTGCATGTAAAATCCCAAATTAAAACATAAGCAAAATCATATGTCACCTGCGATGTGTTTGACATACAGCTGCTATTAGCCTGCGTTCTGGGGTCAGTGCACTGAGGACCTGATTCAGAGCCGCTCGTAAGCGGCCGCTCGTTCGCTCCGAGCGATGTTCGCACAACTGCGCATGCATATGGGTTGTAATGCGCATGAGCGAACCAGACATTGCGGACGGAAATTGTGTGCTCGCAAAATAGCGAATTGCTAATTTGAGTGACAGATTGAGGCGTTTGTGGGTGGTAACAGGGGAAGGTGCTTGAAAACGGGGAGTGGAGATCCGAACGCAGGCGTGCCAAACGGTCAAAACGGGCGTTTTAAGGGTGTGCATAATTAACAAAGCAGCGTAATCGACCACGTCACTTGGTTGTCTTTTAGCCTGAACTGCTCGCAGTGATTGCGGTAGGAAAATGCTACCACAAGCACTGCGAGCAGTTCAGACGCCTTTCGATGTACTCGATTAATCTAATAAATAGCGGAGATGACGTAGGATGCGAGCGGCCAGGGGGCGTTTTTTAAAAATTAGCGAGCGCATGTTTCGTTCACTCGTTCAGACATAGAGGCGTCAACAGACTGCAAAGAGCGAGCGCTCAATTTAAATAGCCGGACCCTTTTTCTGAACGAGCGAGCGCAAATAGTGTCCGGCTCTGAATCAGGCCCTGAGCTCAATGTATTTAACTTGCTTTAAAGACATTGCATACCTCCCAACCTTGGTGTTCATGAATGAGGGACAAAAAGGGGGTGGAGCTTTAGGGAAAGGGGTGGAGCTTTAGGGAAAGGGGAAAGAGTCTCATGGCACCGTAACGTAGGTGTCCTAAGGCGAGCTCAGGGAGGACAGAAACCTCCCATGGACAGAAGCCTCCAGAGGACAGAAGCCTCCCCCGCGATCCCCCTACACTGTGAATAGATGTCATGCGCATGCACACGCCATCTATTCTTCCACTGCTTATATAAGCCATATGCAAAGCAGTGCTGTGTGCCGCACCAACTCCCCACCACCGCAGGACAGTCAGAGAAAAACGGGACTGTCACACTGGATACAGCACAGTTGGGAGGTAAGACATTGAATGTAGCAAGGAGATGTTGGAAAACTGACACCCCACTGCCATCACATGACCACTAAGAAGCTTGGTGACTGACTGGCTCGGATTATGCTTTCCAGGGAATAAGGTGAAAACAAATGTTTCCATGAGAGTGACATTGCATGGTCACACGCAGGTAAGAAGGCAGCAGTGGGGGTCTTTATGCTCGGGTGATCCTTGCACACATTATATTTTCGCAGCTGTGTTGTGTACGAAAAAGCAGCTGCGATCGCATTAGTGCCCATCTCTGAATCAGACAATGTTTTCTAAACAATATAAGACAGTTGTAAATTACCTTCTAACCCTCAGGGTAAAAAGGCGGCCGGAGGGAATATCAGATAGTTGTGGATTACCTTCTAACCCTCAGGGTAAAAAGGCGGCCGGAGGGAATATCAGATAGTTGTGGATTACCTTCCTAAACCACAGGGTAATAAGGCACCTGGGGGGGAATAGCAGATGGTTGTGGATTACCTTCCTAATCCGCAGGGTGATAAGGCGGCCGGGGGGGAATAGCAGATGGTTGTGGATTACTTTCCTAATCTGCAGGGTGATAAAGCGGCCGGGGGGGAATAGCAGATGGTTGTGGATTACCTTCCTAAACCGCAGGGTAATAAGGCGGCCGGGGGTAATGTCAAATGGTTGTGGTTTACCTTCACAATCCGCAGGGTGATAAAGCAGCCGGGGGGAATATTAGATAGTTGTGGATTACCTTCCTAATACGCAGGGTAATAAGGCGTCCGGGGGGGAATATTAGATAGTTGTGGATTACCTTCCTAATCCGCAGGGTGATAAAGCGGCCGGGGGGAATATCAGATAGTTGTGGATTACCTTCCTAATCCGCAGGGTAATAAGGCGGCCGGGGGGAATATCAGATTGTTGTGGATTACCTTCCTAATCCGCAGGGTGATAAGGCGGCCGGGGGGGAATATCAGATAGTTGTGGATTACCTTCCTAATCCGCAGGGTAATAAGGCGGCCGGGGGGAATATCAGATTGTTGTGGATTACCTTCCTAATCCGCAGGGTAATATGGCGGCCGGGGGGGGAATATTAGATAGTTCTGGATTTCTTTCTTAATCCGCAGGGTGAAAAGGCGGCCGGGGGGGAATATCAGATAATTGTGGATTACCTTCCTAATCCGCAGGGTGATAAAGTGGCCGGGGGGGGGGTATATCAGATAGTTGTAGATTACTTTCCTAATCCACAGGGTGATAAGGCGGCCGGGGGGGGATTATCAGATAGTTGTGGAACACCTTCCTAATACGCAGGGTGATAAGGCGGCCGGGGGGGAATATCAGATAGTTGTGGATTACCTTCCTAATCCGCAGGGTGATAAGGCGGCCGGGGGGGAATATCAGATAGTTGTGGATTACCTTCCTAATCCGCAGGGTGATAAAGCGGCCGGGGGGGAATATTAGATAGTTGTGGATTACCTTCCTAATACGCAGGGTGATAAGGCGGCCGGGGGGGAATATCAGATAGTTGTGGTTTACCTTCCTAATAAGCAGGGTGATAAGGCGGCTGGGGGGGAATATCAGATAGATGTGGATTACCTTCCTAATCCGCAGGGTGATAAGGCGGCCGGGGGGGAATATCAGATAGTTGTGGATTACTTTCCTAATACGCAGGGTGATAAGGCGGCCAGGGGGGAATATCAGATAGTTGTGGATTACCTCCCTAATCCGCAGGGTAATAAGGCGGCCGGGGGGGAATATCAGATAGTTGTGGAGTACTTTCCTAATCCGCAGGGTGATAAAGCGGCCGGGGGGGAATATCAGATAGTTGTGGATTACCTCCCTAATCCGCAGGGTAATAAGGCGGCCGGGGGGAATATCAGTTTGTTGTGGATTACCTTCCTAATACGCAGGGTAATAAGGCATCTGGGGGGGGGAATATCAGATAGTTGCGGATTACCTTCCTAATATGCAGGGTGATAAGGCGGACGGGGGGGAATATTAGATAGTTGTGGATTACTTTCCTAATATGCAGGGTAATATAAATTGGCCGGGGGGGAATATTAGATAGTTGTGGATTACTTTCCTAATCCGCAGGGTGATAAGGCACCTGGGGGGGGAATATCAGTTAGTTGTGGATTACTTTCCTAATCCGCAGGGTGATAAGGCGGCCGGGGGGGAATATTAGATAGTTGTGGATTAGTTTCCTAATCCGCAGGGTGATAAGGCGGCCGGGGGTGGGAATATCAGATTGTTGTGGATTACCTTCCTAATACGCAGGGTAATAAGGCATCTGGGGGGGGGGATATCAGATAGTTGCGGATTACCTTCCTAATATGCAGGGTGATAAGGCGGCCGGGGGGGAATATTAGATAGTTGTGGATTACCTTCCTAATCTGCAGGGTAATAAGGTGGCGGGGGGGAATATCAAATAGTTGTGGATTACTTTCCTAATATGCAGGGTAATATAAATTGGCCGGGGGGGAATATTAGATAGTTGTGGATTACTTTCCTAATCCGCAGGGTGATAAGGCGGCCGGGGGGGAATATTAGATAGTTGTGGATTACTTTCCTAATCCGCAGGGTGATAAGGCGGCCGGGGGGGAATGTTAGATAGTTGTGGATTACTTTCCTAATCCGCTGGGTGATAAGGCGGCCGGGGGGGAATATCAGATAGTTGTGAATTACTTTCCTAATCCACAGGGTAATAAAGCGGCCGGGGGGGGGATATTAGATAGTTGTGGATTACCTTCCTAATCCGCAGGGTAATAAGGCGGCCCGGGGGGAATATCAGATAGTTGTGGATTACTTTCCTAATCCGCAGGGTGATAAGGCACCTGGGGGGGGAATATCAGTTAGTTGTGGATTACTTTCCTAATCCGCAGGGTGATAAAGCGGCCTGGGGGGAATATCAGATAGATGTGGATTACCTTCCTAATCCGCAGGGTGATAAGGCGGCCGGGGGGGAATATCAGATAGTTGTGGATTACTTTCCTAATACGCAGGGTGATAAGGCGGCCAGGGGGGAATATCAGATAGTTGTGGATTACCTCCCTAATCCGCAGGGTAATAAGGCGGCCGGGGGGGAATATCAGATAGTTGTGGAGTACTTTCCTAATCCGCAGGGTGATAAAGCGGCCGGGGGGGAATATCAGATAGTTGTGGATTACCTCCCTAATCCGCAGGGTAATAAGGCGGCCGGGGGGAATATCAGTTTGTTGTGGATTACCTTCCTAATCTGCAGGGTGATAAGGCGGCCGGGGGTGGGAATATCAGATTGTTGTGGATTACCTTCCTAATACGCAGGGTAATAAGGCATCTGGGGGGGGGAATATCAGATAGTTGCGGATTACCTTCCTAATATGCAGGGTGATAAGGCGGACGGGGGGGAATATTAGATAGTTGTGGATTACTTTCCTAATATGCAGGGTAATATAAATTGGCCGGGGGGGAATATTAGATAGTTGTGGATTACTTTCCTAATCCGCAGGGTGATAAGGCACCTGGGGGGGGAATATCAGTTAGTTGTGGATTACTTTCCTAATCCGCAGGGTGATAAGGCGGCCGGGGGGGAATATTAGATAGTTGTGGATTAGTTTCCTAATCCGCAGGGTGATAAGGCGGCCGGGGGTGGGAATATCAGATTGTTGTGGATTACCTTCCTAATACGCAGGGTAATAAGGCATCTGGGGGGGGGAATATCAGATAGTTGCGGATTACCTTCCTAATATGCAGGGTGATAAGGCGGCCGGGGGGGAATATTAGATAGTTGTGGATTACCTTCCTAATCTGCAGGGTAATAAGGTGGCGGGGGGGAATATCAAATAGTTGTGGATTACTTTCCTAATATGCAGGGTAATATAAATTGGCCGGGGGGGAATATTAGATAGTTGTGGATTACTTTCCTAATCCGCAGGGTGATAAGGCGGCCGGGGGGGAATATTAGATAGTTGTGGATTACTTTCCTAATCCGCAGGGTGATAAAGCGGCCGGGGGGGAATGTTAGATAGTTGTGGATTACTTTCCTAATCCGCTGGGTGATAAGGCGGCCGGGGGGGAATATCAGATAGTTGTGAATTACTTTCCTAATCCACAGGGTAATAAAGCGGCCGGGGGGGGGATATTAGATAGTTGTGGATTACTTTCCTAATCCGCAGGGTGATAAGGCACCTGGGGGGGGAATATCAGTTAGTTGTGGATTACTTTCCTAATCCGCAGGGTGATAAAGCGGCCTGGGGGGAATATCAGATAGTTGTAGATTACCTTCCTAATCCGCAGGGTAATAAGGCGGCCCGGGGGGAATATCAGATAGTTGTGGATTACTTTCCTAATCCGCAGGGTGATAAGGCACCTGGGGGGGGAATATCAGTTAGTTGTGGATTACTTTCCTAATCCGCAGGGTGATAAAGCGGCCTGGGGGGAATATCAGATAGTTGTAGATTACCTTCCTAATCCGCAGGGTAATAAGGCGGCCCGGGGGGAATATCAGATAGTTGAGGATTACCTTCCTAATACGCAAGGTAATAAAGCGGCCGGGGGGGAATATCAGATAGCTGTAGATTACTTTCCTAATCCACATGGTGATAAAGCGGCCGGGGGGGGGGATATCAGATAGTTGTAGATTACCTTCCTAATCCACAGGGTGATAAAGCGGCCGGGGGGGGGGTATATCAGATAGTTGTAGATTACTTTCCTAATCCACAGGGTGATAAAGCAGCCGGGGGGGGGGGATTATCAAATAGTTGTGGATTACCTTCCTAATCCGCAGGGTGATAAAGCGGCCGGGGGGGAATATCAGATAGTTGTGGATTACTTTACTAATCCGCAGGGTGATAAAGCGGCCGGGGGGGAATATCAGATAGTTGTGGATTACCTTCCTAATACGCAGGGTGATAAGGCGGCCGGGGTGGAATATCAGATAGTTGTAGATTACCTTCCTAATCCGCAGGGTGATAAAGAGGCCGGGGGGGAATATCAGATAGTTGTGGATTACTTTACTAATCCGCAGGGTGATAAAGCGGCCGGGGGGGAATATCAGATAGTTGTGGATTACCTTCCTAATACGCAGGGTGATAAGGCGGCCGGGGGGGAATATCAGATTGTTATGGATTACCTTCCTAATACGCAGGGTGATAAGGCGGCCGGGGGGGAATATCAGATAGTTGAGGATTACCTTCCTAATACGCAAGGTAATAAAGCGGCCGGGGGGGAATATCAGATAGCTGTAGATTACTTTCCTAATCCACATGGTGATAAAGCGGCCGGGGGGGGGATATCAGATAGTTGTAGATTACCTTCCTAATCCACAGGGTGATAAAGCGGCCGGGGGGGGGGTATATCAGATAGTTGTAGATTACTTTCCTAATCCACAGGGTGATAAAGCAGCCGGGGGGGGGGGATTATCAAATAGTTGTGGATTACCTTCCTAATCCGCAGGGTGATAAAGCGGCCGGGGGGGAATATCAGATAGTTGTGGATTACTTTACTAATCCGCAGGGTGATAAAGCGGCCGGGGGGGAATATCAGATAGTTGTGGATTACCTTCCTAATACGCAGGGTGATAAGGCGGCCGGGGTGGAATATCAGATAGTTGTAGATTACCTTCCTAATCCGCAGGGTGATAAAGAGGCCGGGGGGGAATATCAGATAGTTGTGGATTACTTTACTAATCCGCAGGGTGATAAAGAGGCCGGGGGGGAATATCAGATAGTTGTGGATTACTTTACTAATCCGCAGGGTGATAAAGCGGCCGGGGGGGAATATCAGATAGTTGTGGATTACCTTCCTAATACGCAGGGTGATAAGGCAGCCGGAGGGGAATATTAGATAGTTGTGGATTACTTTCCTAATATGCAGGGTAAAATAAATTGGCCGGGGGGGAATATTAGATAGTTGTGGATTACCTTCCTAATACGCAGGGTAATAAGGTGGCGGGGGGGGAATATCAGATAGTTGTGGATTACTTTCCTAATATGCAGGGTAATATTAATTGGCCGGGGGGGGAATATTAGATAGTTGTGGATTACTTTCCTAATCTGCAGGGTGATAAGGCGGCCGGGGGGGAATGTTAGATAGTTGTGGATTACCTTCCTAATCCGTAGGGTGATAGGGCGGCCGGGGGGAATATCAGATAGTTGTGGATTACCTTCCTAATCCGCAGGGTGATAAGGCACCTGGGGGGGAATATCAGTTAGTTGTGGATTACTTTCCTAATCCACAGGGTAATAAGGCGGCCGGGGGGGGGGATATTAGATAGTTGTGAATTACCTTCCTAATCCGCAGGGTAATAAGGCGGCCCGGGGGGAATATCAGATAGTTGTGGATTACCTTCCTAATCCGCAGGGTGATAAGGCACCTGGGGGGGGAATATCAGTTAGTTGTGGATTACTTTCCTAATACGCAGGGTAATATGGCGGCCGGGGGGGGGGATATTAGATAGTTGTGGATTACCTTCCTAATCCGCAGGGTAATAAGGCGGCCCGGGGGGAATATCAGATAGTTGTGGATTACCTTCCTAATACGCAAGGTAATAAAGCGGCCGGGGGGGAATATCAGATAGTTGTGGATTACCTTCCTAATCCGCAGGGTGATAAAGCGGCCAGGGGGGGGGGGATATCAGATAGTTGTAGATTACTTTCCTAATCCACAGGGTGATAAAGCGGCCGGGGGGGGGGGATATCAGATAGTTGTAGATTACCTTCCTAAAACACAGGGTGATAAAACGGCCGGGGGGGGGTATATCAGATAGTTGTAGATTACTTTCCTAATCCACAGGGTGATAAGGCGGCCGGGGGGGGGATTATCAGATAGTTGTGTATTACCTTCCTAATCCGCAGGGTGATAAAGCGGCCGGGGGGGAATATCAGATAGTTGTGGTTTACCTTCCTAATCCGCAGGGTAATAAAGCGGCCGGGGGGGAATATCAGATAGTTGTGGATTACTTTACTAATCCGCAGGGTGATAAAGCGGCCGGGGGGGAATATCAGATAGTTGTGGATTACCTTCCTAATCCGCAGGGTGATAAGGCGGCCGGGGGGGAATATTAGATAGTTGTGGATTACCTTCCAAATCTGCAGGGTAATAAGGTGGCGGGGGGGAATATCAGATAGTTGTGGATTACCTTCCTAATATGCAGGGTGATAAAGCGGCCGGGGGGGGGGGGGAATATCAGATAGTTGTGAATTTCCTTCCTAATATGCAGGGTGATAAAGCTGCCGGGGGAGAATATCAGATAGTTGTGAATTACCTTCCTAATATGCAGGGTGATAAGGCGGCCGGGGGGGATATCAGATAGTTGTGGATTACCTTCCTAATATGCAGGGTGATAAGGCGGCTGGGGGGGAATATCAGATAGTTGTGGATTACTTTCCTAATCCGCAGGGTGATAAAGCCGCCGGGGGGGAATATCAGATAGTTGTGGATTACCTCCCTAATACGCAGGGTAATATAAGGTGGCCGGGGGGGAATATCAGATAGTTGTGGATTACCTTCCTAATCTGCAGGGTAATAAAGTGGCGGGGGGGAATATCAGATAGTTGTGGATTACCTTCCTAATACGCAGGGTAATAAGGTGGCGGGGGGGAATATCAGATAGTTGTGGATTAACTTCCTAATCCGCAGGGTGATAAGGCGGCCGCGGGGGAATATTAGATAGTTGTGGATTACTTTCCTAATCCACAGGGTGATAAAGCGGCCGGGGGGGATATCAGATAGTTGTGGATTACTTTCCTAATCCGCAGGATGATAAGGTTGCCGGGGGGGAATATTAGATAGTTGTGGATTACTTTCCTAATCCGCAGGGTGATAAAGCGGCAGGGGGGGAATATCAGATAGTTGTGGATTACCTTCCTAATCCGCAGGGTGATAAGGCACCTGGGGGGGGAATATCAGTAAATTGTGGATTACTTTCCTAATCCACAGGGTAATAAGGCGGCCGGGGGGGTGGATATTACATATTTGTGGATTACCTTCCTAATCCGCAGGGTAATAAGGTGGCCGGGGGGAATATTAGGTAGTTGTGTATTACTTTCCTAATACGCAGGGTAATAAAGCGGCCGGGGGGGAATATCAGATAGTTGTGGATTACTTTCGTAATACGCAGGGTAATAAAGCGGCTGGGGGGGAATATCAGATAGTTGTGGATTACCTTCCTAATCCACAGGGTGATAAGGCGGCCGGGGGGGGGGGGGAAATATCAGATAGTTGAGGATTACCTTCCTAATCCACAGGGTGATAAGACGGCCGGGGGGGGGGTATATCAGATAGTCGTAGATTACATTCCTAATCCACAGGGTGATAAAGCGGCCGGGGGGGGGGGAACATCAGATAGTTGTAGATTATCTTCCTAATCCACAGGATGATAAAGCGGCCGGGGGGGGGGGGTATATCAGATAGTCGTAGATTACTTTCCTAATCCACAGAGTGATAAGGCGGCCTGGGGGGGATTATCATCAGATAGTTGTGGATTACCTTCCTAATACGAAGGGTGATAAGGCGGCCGGGGGGGAATATCAGATAGTTGTGGATTACTTTCCTAATACGCAGGGTGATAAGGTGGCCGGGGGGGGGAATATCAGATAGTTGTGGATTACCTTTCTAATACGCAGGGTAATAAGGCATCTGGGGGGGGGGAATATATCAGATAGTTGTGGATTACCTTCCTAATACGCAGGGTAATAAAGTGGCCGGGGGGGAATATCAGATAGTTGTGGATTACCGTCCTAATACGCAGGGTGATAAGGCGGCCGGGGGGAATATCAGATAGTTGTGGATTACCTTCCTAATACGCATGTAATAAGGCGTCTGGGGGGAATATCAGATAGTTGTGGATTACCTTCCTAATACGCAGGGTAATAAGGCATCCGGGGGGAATATCAGATAGTTGTGGATTACCTTCCTAATATGCAGGGTAATAAGTCGGCAGGGGGGGGGGGGAATATCAGATAGTTGTGGATTACCTTCCTAATCCGCAGGGTGATAAGGCGGCCGGGGGGAATATCAGATAGTTGTGGATTACCTTCCTAATATGCAGGGTAATAAGGCATCCGGGGGTAATATCAGATAGTTGTGGATTACCTTCCTAATATGCAGGGTAATAAGGCATCCGGGGGGAATATCAGATAGTTGTGGATTACCTTCCTAATACGCATGTAATAAGGCGTCTGGGGGGAATATCAGATAGTTGTGGATTACCTTCCTAATACGCAGCGTAATAAGGCATCCGGGGGGAATATCAGATAGTTGTGGATTACCTTCCTAATACGCAGGGTAATAAGGCGGCCGGGGGGAATATCAGATAGTTGTGGATTACCTTCCTAATACGCAGGGTAATAAGGCATCTGGGGGGGGGGAATATCAGTTAGTTGTGGATTACCTTCCTAATCCGCAGGGTGATAAGGCGGCCGGGGGGAATATCAGATAGTTGTGGATTACCTTCCTAATACGCAGGGTAATAAGGCATCCGGGGGGAATATCAGATAGTTGTGGATTACCTTCCTAATAAGCAGGTTAATAAGGCGGCCGGGGGGAATATCAGATAGTTGTGGATTACCTTCCTAATACGCAGGGTAATAAGACATCCGGGGGGAATATCAGATAGTTGTGGATTACCTTCCTAATACGCAGGGTAATAAGGCATCCGGGGGGAATATCAGATAGTTGTGGATTACCTTCCTAATACGCAGGGTAATAAGGCATCCGGGGGGAATATCAGATAGTTGTGGATTACCTTCCTAATACGCATGTAATAAGGCTTCTGGGGGGAATATTAGATAGTTGTGGATTACCTTCCTAATACGCAGGGTAATAAGACATCCGGGGGGAATATCAGATAGTTGTGGATTACCTTCCTAATACGCAGGGTAATAAGGCATCCGGGGGGAATATCAGATAGTTGTGGATTACCTTCCTAAAACGCAGGGTAATAAGGCATCCGGGGGGAATATCAGATAGTTGTGGATTACCTTCCTAATACGCATGTAATAAGGCATCCGGGGGGAATATCAGATAGTTGTGGATTACCTTCCTAATACGCAGGGTAATAAGGTGGCCGGGGGGGAATATTAGATAGTTGTGGATTACCTTCCTAATACGCAGGGTAATAAGGTGGCCGGGAGGGAATATTAGATAGTTGTGGATTACCTTCCTAATACGCAGGGTAATAAGACATCCGGGGGGAATATCAGATAGTTGTGGATTACCTTCCTAATACGCAGGGTAATAAGGCATCCGGGGGGAATATCAGATAGTTGTGGATTACCATCCTAAAACGCAGGGTAATAAGGCATCCGGGGGGAATATCAGATAGTTGTGGATTACCTTCCTAATACGCATGTAATAAGGCTTCTGGGGGGAATATCAGATAGTTGTGGATTACCTTCCTAATACGCAGCGTAATAAGGCATCCGGGGGGAATATCAGATAGTTGTGGATTACCTTCCTAATACGCAGGGTAATAAAGTGGCCGGGGGGGAATATTAGATAGTTGTGGATTACCTTCCTAATACGCAGGGTAATAAGACATCCGGGGGGAATATCAGATAGTTGTGGATTACCTTCCTAATACGCAGGGTAATAAGACATCCGGGGGGAATATTAGATAGTTGTGGATTACCTTCCTAATACGCAGGGTAATAAGGCATCCGGGGGGAATATCAGATAGTTGTGGATTACCTTCCTAATACGCAGGGTGATAAGGCGGCCGGGGGGAATATCAGTTAGTTGTGGATTACCTTCCTAATCTGCAGGGTGATAAGGCGGCCGGGGGGGAATATTAGATAGTTGTGGATTACCTTCCTAATACGCAGGGTGATAAAGCGGCCGGGGGGGAATATCAGATAGTTGTGGATTACCTTCCTAATCTGCAGGGTGATAAAGCGGCCGGGGGGGAATATTAGATAGTTGTGGATTACCTTGCTAATCCGCAGAGTAATAAGGCGGCCGGGGGGGAATATTAGATAGTTGTGGATTACCTTGCTAATCCGCAGAGTAATAAGGCGGCCGGGGGGGAATATCAGATAGTTGTGGATTACCTTCCTAATCTGCAGGGTGATAAGGCGGCCGGAGGGGAATATCAGATAGTTGTGGATTACCTTCCTAATCTGCAGGGTGATAAGGCGGCCGAGGGGGAATATCAGATAGTTGTGGATTACCTTCCTAATCTGCAGGGTGATAAGGCGGCCGAGGGGGAATATTAGATAGTTGTGGATTACCTTCCTAATCTGCAGGGTGATAAAGCGGCCTGGAGGGAATATCAGATAGTTGTGGATTACTTTCCTAATATGCAGGGTAATAAGGCGGCCGGGGGGGGGGAATATCAGATAGTTGTGGATTACCTTCCTAATCCGCAGGGTGATAAGGTGGCCGGGGGGAATATCAGATAGTTGTGGATTATTTTCCTAATCCACAGGGTGATAAAGCGGCCGGGAGGGAATATTACATAGTTGTGGATTACTTTCCTAATATGCAGGGTAATAAGGCGGCCGGGGGGGGGGAATATCAGATAGTTGTGGATTAACTTCCTAATACGCAGGGTAATAAGGAGGCCGGGGGGGAATATTAGATAGTTGTGGATTACCTTTCTAATATGCAGGGTGATAAAGCGGCCGGGGGGGGGGGAATATCAGATAGTTGTGGATTACCTTCCTAATACGCAGGGTAATAAGGAGGCCGGGGGGGAATATTAGATAGTTGTGGATTACCTTCCTAATACGCAGGGTAATAAGACATCCGGGGGGAATATCAGATAGTTGTGGATTACCTTCCTAATACGCAGGGTAATAAGGCATCCGGGGGGAATATCAGATAGTTGTGGATTACCTTCCTAATCTGCAGGGTGATAAGGCGGCCGGGGGGGGAATATTAGATAGTTGTGGATTACCTTCCTAATACGCAGGGTGATAAAGCGGCCGGGGGGGAATATCAGATAGTTGTGGATTACCTTCCTAATCTGCAGAGTAATAAGGCTGCCGGGGGGGAATATTAGATAGTTGTGGATTACCTTCCTAATCCGCAGAGTAATAAGGCGGCCGGGGGGGAATATTAGATAGTTGTGGATTACCTTCCTAATATGCAGGGTAATAAAGCGGCCGGGGGGGAATATCAGATAGTTGTGGATTACCTTCCTAATACGCAGGGTGATAAGGCGGCCGGAGGGGAATATCAGATAGTTGTGGATTACCTTCCTAATCTGCAGGGTGATAAGGCGGCCGGGAGGGAATATCAGATAGTTGTGGATTACTTTCCTAATCTGCAGGGTGATAAGGCGGCCGAGGGGGAATATTAGATGATAGTTGTGGATTACCTTCCTAATCTGCAGGGTGATAAGGCGGCCGAGGGGGAATATTAGATAGTTGTGGATTACCTTCCTAATCTGCAGGGTGATAAGGCGGCCGGGAGGGAATATCAGATAGTTGTGGATTACTTTCCTAATATGCAGGGTAATAAGGTGGCCGGGGGGGGGAATATCAGATAGTTGTGGATTACCTTCCTAATCCGCAGGGTGATAAGGTGGCCGGGGGGAATATCAGATAGTTGTGGATTACTTTCCTAATATGCAGGGTAATAAGGTGGCCGGGGGGGGGGAATATCAGATAGTTGTGGATTACCTTCCTAATCCACAGGGTGATAAGGCGGCCGGGAGGGAATATTACATAGTTGTGGATTACTTTCCTAATATGCAGGGTAATAAAGCGGCCGGGGGGGGGGAATATCAGATAGTTGTGGATTAACTTCCTAATACGTAGGGTAATAAGGAGGCCGGGGGGGAATATTAGATAGTTGTGGATTACCTTTCTAATATGCAGGGTGATAAAGCGGCCGGGGGGGGGGAATATCAGATAGTTGTGGATTACCTTCCTAATACGCAGGGTAATAAGGAGGCCGGGGGGGAATATTAGATAGTTGTGGATTACCTTCCTAATACGCAGGGTAATAAGGCGGCCGGGGGGGAATATCTGATAGTTGTGGATTACCTTCCTAATACGCAGGGTAATAAGGCGGCCGGGGGCGGAATATCAGATAGTTGTGGATTACCTTCCTAATACGCAGGGTAATAAAGTGGCTGGGGGGAATATCAGATAGTTGTGGATTACCTTCCTAATACGCAGGGTGATAAAGCGCCTGGGGGGGAATATCAGATAGTTGTGGATTACTTCCTAATACACAGGGTAATAAGGCGGCCGGGGGGTAATATCAGATAGTTCTGGATTACCTTCCTAATACGCACGGTAATATGGCGGCTGGGGGGGAATATCAGATAGTTGTGGATTACCTTCCTAATACGCAGGGTAATAAGGAGGCCGGGGGGGAATATTAGATAGTTCTGGATTACCTTCCTAATACGCAGAGTAATAAGGCGGCTGGGGGGGAATATCAGATAGTTGTGGATTACCTTCCTAATCCGCAGGGTGATAAGGTGGCCGGGGGGAATATCAGATAGTTGCGGATTATTTTCCTAATCCACAGGGTGATAAGGCGGCCGGGAGGGAATATTACATAGTTGTGGATTACTTTCCTAATATGCAGGGTAATAAGGCGGCCGGGGGGGGGGGGAATATCAGATAGTTGTGGATTAACTTCCTAATACGCAGGGTAATAAGGAGGCCGGGGGGGAATATTAGATAGTTGTGGATTACCTTTCTAATACGCAGGGTGATAAAGCGGCCGGGGGGGGAATATCAGATAGTTGTGGATTACCTTCCTAATACGCAGGGTAATAAGGAGGCCGGGGGGGAATATTAGATAGTTGTGGATTACCTTCCTAATACACAGGGTAATATGGCGGCCAGGGGGGAATATTAGATAGTTGTGGATTACCTTCCTAATACGCAGGGTAATAAGGCGGCCGGGGGGGAATATCTGATAGTTGTGGATTACCTTCCTAATACGCAGGGTAATAAGGCGGCCGGGGGGGGAATATCAGATAGTTGTGGATTACCTTCCTCATACGCAACGTGATAAAGCGCCTGGGGGGGAATATCAGATAGTTGTGGATTACCTGCCTAATACACAGGGTAATAAGGCGGCCGGGGGGGGGAATATCAGATAGTTGTGGATTAGCTTCCTAATACGCAGGGTAATAAGGCGTCTGGGGGGGAATATCAGATAGTTGTGGATTACCTTCCTAATACGCAGGGTAATAAGGAGGCCGGGGGGGAATATTAGATAGTTCTGGATTACCTTCCTAATACGTAGGGTAATATGGCGGCTGGGGGGGAATATCAGATAGTTGTGGATTAACTTCCTAATACGTAGGGTGATAAAGCGGCCGAGGGGGAAATATTAGATAATTCTGGATTACCTTCATAATACGCAGGGTAATAAGGCGGCTGGGGGGGAATATCAGATAGTTGTGGATTACCTTCCTAATACGCAGGGTAATAAGGAGGCCGAGGGGGAATATTAGATAGTTCTAGATTACCTTCCTAATACGCAGGGTAATAAGGCGGCCGGGGGGGAATATCAGATAGTTGTGGATTACCTTCCTAATACGCAGGGTAATAAGGCGGCTTGGGGGGAATATCAGATAGTTGTGGATTACCTTCCTAATACGCAGGGTAATAAGGAGGCTGGGGGGGAATATTAGATAGTTCTGGATTACCTTCCTAATACGCAGGGTAATAAGGCGGCTGGGGGGGAATATCAGATAGTTGTGGATTACCTTCCTAATACGCAGGGTAATAAGGAGGCCGGGGGGGAATATTAGATTGTTCTGGATTACCTTCCTAATACGCAGGGTAATAAGGCGGCCGGGGGGGAATATCAGATAGTTGTGGATTACCTTCCTAATACGTAGGGTGATAAAGCGGCCGGGGGGGAATATCAGATAGTTGTGGATTACCTTCCTAATACGCAGGGTAATAAGGCGGCCAGGGGGGAATATCAGATAGTTGTAGATTACCTTCCTAATACGCAGGGTAATAAGGAGGCTGGGGGGGAATATTAGATAGTTGTGGATTACCTTTCTAATACACAGGGTAATAAGGAGGCCGGGGGGGGAATATCAGATAGTTGTGGATTACCTTCCTAATACGCAGGGTAATAAGGCGGCCGGGGGAGAATATTAGATAGTTGTGGATTACCTTCCTAATACGCAGGGTAATAAGGCGGCCGGGGGAATATTAGATAGTTGTGGATTACCTTCCTAATACGCAGGGTGATAAGGCGGCCGGGGGAGAATATTAGATAGTTGTGGTTTACCTTGCTAATACGCAGGGTAATAAGGCGGCCGGGGGAATATTAGATAGTTGTGGATTACCTTCCTAATACGCAGGGTGATAAGGCGGCCGGGGGGGAATATTAGATAGTTGTGGATTACTTTCCTAATCTGCAGGGTAATAAGGCGGCCGGGGGGGAATATTAGATAGTTGTGGATTACTTTCCTAATACGCAGTGTGATAAGGCGGCCGGGGGGGAATATCAGATAGTTGTGGATTACTTTCCTAATCCGCAGTGTGATAAGGCGGCCGAGGGGGAATATTAGATAGTTGTGGATTACTTTCCTAATACGCAGGGTAATAAGGCGGCCGGGGGGGGGGAATATCAGATAGTTGTGGATTACTTTCCTAATACGCAGGGTAATAAGGCGGCCGGGGGGGGGGGAATATCAGATAGTTGTGGATTACCTTCCTAATCCGCAGGGTGATAAGGCGGCCGGGGGGAATACCAGATAGTTGTGGATTACCTTCCTAATACGCAGGGTGATAAAGCGGCCGCGGGGGAATATCAGATAGTTGTGGATTACCTTCCTAATACGCAGGGTAATAAGGCGGCCGGGGGGGAATATCAGATAGTTGTAGATTACCTTCCTAATACGCAGGGTAATAAGGCGGCCGGGGGGGGGGGAATATTAGATAGTTGTGGATTACCTTCCTAATACGCAGGGTAATAAGGCGGCCGGGGGGGAATATCAAATAGTTGTAGATTACCTTCCTAATACGCAGGGTAATAAGGCGGCCGGGGGGGGGGGAATATTAGATAGTTGTGGATTACCTTCCTAATACGCAGGGTAATAAGGCATCCGGGGGGAATACCAGATAGTTGTGGATTACCTTCCTAATATGCAGGGTGATAAAGCGGCGGCGGGGGAATATCAGATAGTTGTGGATTACCTTCCTAATACGCAGGGTAATAAGGCGGCCGGGGGGGAATATCAGATAGTTGTAGATTACCTTCCTAATACGCAGGGTAATAAGGCGGCCGGGGGGGGGGAATATTAGATAGTTGTGGATTACCTTCCTAATATGCAGGGTGATAAAGCGGCCGCGGGGGAATATCAGATAGTTGTGGATTACCTTCCTAATACGCAGGGTAATAAGGCGGCCGGGGGGGAATATCAGATAGTTGTAGATTACCTTCCTAATACGCAGGGTAATAAGGCGGCCGGGGGGGGGGAATATTAGATAGTTGTGGATTACCTTCCTAATACGCAGGGTAATAAGGCGGCCGGGGGGAATATCAGATAGTTGTAGATTACCTTCCTAATACGCAGGGTAATAAGGCGGCCGGGGGGGGAATATTACATAGTTGTGGATTACCTTCCTAATACGCAACGTGATAAAGCGCCTGGGGGGGAATATCAGATAGTTGTGGATTACCTGCCTAATACACAGGGTAATAAGGCGGCCGGGGGGGGGAATATCAGATAGTTGTGGATTACCTTCCTAATACGCAGGGTAATAAGGCGGCTGGGGGGGAATATCAGATAGTTGTGGATTACCTTCCTAATACGCAGGGTAATAAGGAGGCCGGGGGGGAATATTAGATAGTTCTGGATTACCTTCCTAATACGTAGGGTAATATGGCGGCTGGGGGGGAATATCAGATAGTTGTGGATTAACTTCCTAATACGTAGGGTGATAAAGCGGCCGGGGGGGAATATTAGATAGTTCTGGATTACCTTCCTAATACGCAGGGTAATAAGGCGGCTGGGGGGGAATATCAGATAGTTGTGGATTACCTTCCTAATACGCAGGGTAATAAGGAGGCCGGGGGGGAATATTAGATAGTTCTGGATTACCTTCCTAATACGCAGGGTAATAAGGCGGCCGGGGGGGAATATCAGATAGTTGTGGATTACCTTCCTAATACGCAGGGTAATAAGGCGGCTTGGGGGGAATATCAGATAGTTGTGGATTACCTTCCTAATACGCAGGGTAATAAGGAGGCCGGGGGGGAATATTAGATAGTTCTGGATTACCTTCCTAATACGCAGGGTAATAAGGCGGCTGGGGGGGAATATCAGATAGTTGTGGATTACCTTCCTAATACGCAGGGTAATAAGGAGGCCGGGGGGGAATATTAGATAGTTCTGGATTACCTTCCTAATACGTAGGGTAATATGGCGGCTGGGGGGGAATATCAGATAGTTGTGGATTAACTTCCTAATACGTAGGGTGATAAAGCGGCCGGGGGGGAATATTAGATAGTTCTGGATTACCTTCCTAATACGCAGGGTAATAAGGCGGCTGGGGGGGAATATCAGATAGTTGTGGATTACCTTCCTAATACGCAGGGTAATAAGGAGGCCGGGGGGGAATATTAGATAGTTCTGGATTACCTTCCTAATACGCAGGGTAATAAGGCGGCCGGGGGGGAATATCAGATAGTTGTGGATTACCTTCCTAATACGCAGGGTAATAAGGCGGCTTGGGGGGAATATCAGATAGTTGTGGATTACCTTCCTAATACGCAGGGTAATAAGGAGGCCGGGGGGGAATATTAGATAGTTCTGGATTACCTTCCTAATACGCAGGGTAATAAGGCGGCTGGGGGGGAATATCAGATAGTTGTGGATTACCTTCCTAATACGCAGGGTAATAAGGAGGCCGGGGGGGAATATCAGATAGTTGTGGATTACCTTCCTAATACGCAGGGTAATAAGGCGGCCGGGGGGGAATATCAGATAGTTGTAGATTACCTTCCTAATACGCAGGGTAATAAGGCGGCCGGGGGGGGGGAATATCAGATAGTTGTGGATTACCTCCCTAATCCGCAGGGTAATAAGGCGGCCGGGGGGAATATCAGTTTGTTGTGGATTACCTTCCTAATACGCAGGGTAATAAGGCATCTGGGGGGGGGAATATCAGATAGTTGTGGATTACCTTCCTAATACGCAGGGTAATAAGGCGGCCGGGGGGGAATATCAGATAGTTGTAGATTACCTTCCTAATACGCAGGGTAATAAGGCGGCCGGGGGGGGGGGGAATAATAGATAGTTGTGGATTACCTTCCTAATACGCAGGGTAATAAGGCGGCCGGGGGAGAATATTAGATAGTTGTGGATTACCTTCCTAATACGCAGGGTAATAAGGCAGCCGGGGGAGAATATTAGATAGTTGTGGTTTACCTTGCTAATACGCAGGGTAATAAGGCGGCCGGGGGAATATTAGATAGTTGTGGATTACCTTCCTAATACGCAGGGTGATAAGGCGGCCGGGGGGGAATATTAGATAGTTGTGGATTACTTTCCTAATCTGCAGGGTAATAAGGCGGCCGGGGGGGAATATTAGATAGTTGTGGATTACTTTCCTAATACGCAGGGTAATAAGGCGGCCGGGGGGGAATATCAGATAGTTGTGGATTACTTTCCTAATACGCAGGGTAATAAGGCGGCCGGGGGGGAATATTAGATAGTTGTGGATTACTTTCCTAATACGCAGTGTGATAAGGCGGCCGGGGGGGAATATCAGATAGTTGTGGATTACTTTCCTAATCCGCAGTGTGATAAGGCGGCCGAGGGGGAATATTAGATAGTTGTGGATTACTTTCCTAATCCGCAGGGTGATAAGGCGGCCGGGGGGGGGGAATATCAGATAGTTGTGGATTACTTTCCTAATACGCAGGGTAATAAGGCGGCCGGGGGGGGGGGAATATCAGATAGTTGTGGATTACCTTCCTAATCCGCAGGGTGATAAGGCGGCCGGGGGGAATACCAGATAGTTGTGGATTACCTTCCTAATACGCAGGGTGATAAAGCGGCCGGGGGGGGGGGGAATATCAGATAGTTGTGGATTACCTTCCTAATACGCAGGGTAATAAGGCGGCCGGGGGGGAATATCAGATAGTTGTAGATTACCTTCCTAATACGCAGGGTAATAAGGCGGCCGGGGGGGGGGAATATTAGATAGTTGTGGATTACCTTCCTAATACGCAGGGTAATAAGGCATCCGGGGGGAATATCAGATACGATGCTTATAGTATACGTCTAAAGACAATTTTTACAATAAATACCACCGTATAGGAAATAAATTGTCAGCGTCGACATTTTCATTACAAGTGCCGGTTTCCTGACTTAGGGCCTGATTCAGAGCCCGACGCAATTAGCGCTCGCTCGTCCAGAAAATAGGGGTGGCTATTCGAATGAACCGTTCGCTCTTTGCGGTCTGTTCACGCCTCTAGGTCTGAACGAGCGAACAAAACTTGCGGTCATTTGTTGGATAAATACGCCCCTGGCCGCTCGCATCCTACGTCATGTCCGCTATTTATTAGATTAATCGAGTACATGGACCAGCGTATGAACTGCTCGCTATTCTTGTGGTTGGTTTTTGCTACCACAATCTTGCGAGCAGTTCTGGCTATAAAATAACCCAGTGATGTGGTCAATGACGCTGCTGTATTAATTATGCACACCCATAAAACGCCCGTTTTGACCTTTAATCACGCCTGCGTTCGGATCTCCACTCCCCTTTTTCAAGCACCTTCCCCCGTTACCACCCACATACGCCTCATTCTGTCACTCAAATTATCAGGCATTCGCTATTTTGCGAGCACATGAATTTCGACCGCACTGACTGGTTCGCGCATGCGTATTACGATCTGTACGCATGCGCAGTTGGGCAAACATCGCTCAGAGTGAACGAGCGGCCGCTTACGAGCGGCTCTGAATCAGGCCCTTATTACAGTTCTCACTGCAGCACTTGCAGATCTAGAGGTAGATTTACTAACAGGCGGCTTTGACCAATAGTTGTACTACAGAAATCAATGCTAGATCCGGCTGGTTTATTATTCATTCCTGCTGCCGTCACCTACAGTTATCGCTCAGAGGGCCTGATTCACAGGTGTGCGCTATGCTGATATTTACGCAATTAAGCAATTATGTGTAAACTACGCATGCGTCTAAATCACACTGTGCATGTGTCTAGGTACATTACCATACTCGCTCGCAGCGAATATTACTCGCAGTGTCAGGAAGCATTTGGGGGTAGTAGCAAGGAGTGATGGGAAAGACCGCAGGCGTGTCATGACCGTTCTGGGGGCGTCACAACCTGCGTCTGGGATGCTATAGGCAAGAATAATATATCCGGCAACTCCATACTTTCTGCCATTCTGTGCAACCATAGAGATACCAATAATCATAGGATATGCAACGGATGCTTGAATTTGCAAAGACCGCAGTTGGGCGTCTCCATACATCTCCTGGCATCTTCAGCATTTGCATATTTCCGTACATCCTCTGCGTACACATACGGAATTAGCGTCCAACTCTACAAAGCCGCCTGCACTATAGCTGTAACACCAAATACGGCAGAAACCTTATACTGTACTTTCATGTCTCCTAGCGGCAGAGCCCGTCCTGTTCCTCCGATGTCTGCGGCATGGCCGGTTCTAAGCTGTGCCTGAATGTTTTCATGTTATTCTCCCAGCAAATAACTTGTGTGTGTTTAATGAGACTTTGCTGATTGTCTGCATGTTGTTTAGTTTTGTCTCCGGCTAAGTTTATGTTTATACATCGTATGACTCCATGTGCCCTGGAAATATATGTGCACAAGCATCTGTTGTGTCTCCAGCTAGTGCGTGTCTTCTCCTCTCGTGTCCAGTGAGTTTGTCCTGCAATGTGTGGCAGATCAGTATCTGTGACCGCGCCGTGGTTCTTACGTTCCTGCCCATGGATTAGAGCAGAAGTTCTTAAACTCGGTCCTCAGGACTCCACACAGTTCACGTTTTGC